>OY970822.1:17483702-17710857 GCA_963853835.1 Calendula officinalis | reverse complement strand
TTGTTTTTACAAAGACCTAATCTTGTGATGAATGTTACATGCATGGTTCTATTAATATACGATAATTCATCCGTCCACATTTTCATTTCTAATTTGTTGTTTTCAACTTTCTAAATCTTCATTGCGCAAACCTTTTTTTTAACGACACAATTAAAATTTCATTATAAAAACAGTACTAACAAGAAGATAGAAATACAAGAAGAAATTAAAGATAAACAATAAAGAAACACCATAACATGATCCATCACAAAGTATATAGTGGGATACTACACCAAGAACCTCAATTGTAACTATTCCTAACCAAGTTAGATCTACTAATTTTGATCCAAAAAAAGATAATGTTTGAGCCAACGTAACAATCGATAAATACCCCCGAGCTCCATTGTCTAGATCATTCCTAGCTATTCTTCCAAAGACTTTATAACACTAAATAAATGGCCGTAATGAAAACATGATGTTTTTGCCCGGTAAACTACTTATACGACACTAATTCAAATCAAATATATGGTCAAGGCAAGTGAAGTTAAAAAATTTCATACCACACCAAATACAAAACTCAACCCATAACTTTCGTGCATTTTGGCAACTCCAAAAACAAATGTTTCTCGTCCTCAATTTCTCTATCGAACCAATAATTTATACTCCTCTTCAACAAATTAATACATGTAACGAGACGTCTATGAAAAAGTTTCTAAACTTGTACTGCGCAAACCTGTACTGTTGATATCTGAAGTTGTTTGAATATCATCAATCCCTATAATGAGTTTCACGTTTTGTGCAAGTGTGCCGATAGACAGAGTAGAGAAATTGTTGTTAAAATATACTCCATCCGTCCCTAAATAAAGTTCTCATTTCTCCTTCAAGTTTTGTTCCTAAATAAAGTTCTCATTTCTCAAACTTAAGGAGCCCACTTAATATAATAATATTATTGCCTATACTGTCACTAGGGGTGAACATGGTACGGTACCACGTATATTTTTCTCATACCGCGTACCGTACCAACTATAATTGGTACACTGATTTATCTACCATTACCATACCAAGTTTACTTGGTACCAATTTGTTTGGCTACCAACAATCTTGGTTGGTACAAATTGGTAATGGTATATACCAACATCACTAACTCATATGAAATTAAAAAAATTAATAACAAAAGAACAATGATATTTTATCATTATCGACCAGTTAAACATATTAACAAGTGTTCCGAACATAGAAACAAAATAAGCAAAATGATATAATATGTTACGTGCTATATAAACATAATCTAGTACGATAAAGTAACAAAAGATGTAGCTATCTTGTCGTAACTGAATCACTGATTTGTGTGAATGTACATATAAAATATTATATTTTCAAAGATGTTTTTAGTTTTAAAGTTAAAATAAGTATGTCTTATTATATTATATTATATTAGTTTCAGAGATATTTTTTTGGGCACATCTATAATTTAAATAAAATATCGTATATTTTAATATTTAATTGGAATCTTGGGCAAATAGGTTGCTAGTTTGTTATAATATATTAAACTAAAAATCATATAATATATATCTTGGTTGGTACGGTATACCGTGATATTTAAAATTTGTGTACCATTACCGTACCATGATTACACAATTGGTACGGTACTACCAACCAAACATGTTGGCTACCAACATATTGGCTACCAACTATACTTGGTATGGTTGGTAGCATGTTGGCTGGTTTTGTTCGGTACAAATTTGACACCCCTAACTTTCACCACTAACTATCTCCTAAAACACTTTCTCTCTCCAATCAAACCTAATATTTTAATCAAAAGTAATACCAAATACCCCACCACTAACTATCTCCTAAAAAGTTGTGCCCAAGAGAAATGAGAACTTTATTTAGGGACGGAGGGAGTATTTCTTAAATTTCTTCCAAAAAGTGGAAAGAGTCGAAGAGAAAGTAATCTGATTTACCTAATTAACCTTAATCTAGTTTTATTAATTTATATTCTAATGGTAAATTATCAATTTAATAATATTTTTTCTTTTCTCCTTATTCTGGACACAAAATATAAAGAAGGCGTGATACATAAATTTTTTAACTTGATGTGTTAAAGAAGGCGTGATACATGTTAAAGTTTTATTTATTTACTAAAAAACCACCCATGTAATTTCTTTATAATTTTTAGCTGATTTTATCAGTGGAAAACTTGTTTGTGTGATCCCATTCCCATCCCATCTTTTGAAAACCAAAACAGAGAAACAAGAACAAATCCAAGCAAGGTACATTCACCATTGCTGATAATTTCTTTTTCTCTTGCTGAATCTTGTGAACTACGAACTGCAGTTTCCATCGTTTAATTCTTGAAATTCGAACACCGATTTAGAAAAATGTGCAGTTGGATTTCAGCATAGGAGTAGGGTTTTGTTCATTTTTGGAAGGGAGAACGATGAAGATGATGCGGCTGAGAAAGCCAGTCCTAGTGTTACTTTTTTATGACGGTTCTTGCTCCCATTGTTCTTTACACTGACAGAATCGCTACATTTTCTTCCTTTTGTACGTCAATCCCATTTCTTCCTCTCAGATCTTCTTCAAATCCCTAAATTATCACTATTAGAAACTGTATGACAATTTTCTAATCCTACAGTTTCATCTTCTTCTTCTTGTTGTTTTTGCAGCTACATTTGAATCCATTCCGGAGCCATCTACACTCGTAAGTCCTTCGTTCCTCATTGTGTATGCAATCTCATCGATCTTGGATTAATGGTTCGTAATTTGTTTGTTTTTGGATTCAGTCATTGAATCGAGAAGTCAGGCCCCTAAATTTGATTCCTCAGGTAGTTAACATCTTGATTTCTATATTCGGATACTTTGGAGAAATTTAACTTTTCACCCTTTTAATTGATTATACTTTCAGGAGTTATCATCTGCAACAGCACAAAAAGAACCATTTGGTGATGTTTATTTGGGAAAGTTTATTACATCTATTCAACATTCTGATGGTTAAAGGTCCAGGCAAACTAGACAGCTTCACGAAGGTTTCTCTCTTGCTGAATTTTATTCTGCCCTAACCCTAACCTTAATTTTATGATTTACTTGACAATTTCTGATACTGATTATTTATCAGACTCGAATGGATTTGAAACCGAAGGGGACAACCCAATCAGGAAAGTGACTCAAGGATCACATGGTGATAACAAACTAGAATCAGTTGAAAACAAGGAAATTCAGAAGTTAAAAGCAGCCGATCACACATTTTTAGGCGTAAGTTATTTTAAATTTATCTGGTACTATTGCTATGATGTCACCTTCATGAATTCTGTGACCTGCCAGTTATTGAATTAGTATTCTTGAGTCTTGACTTGCTATAGATTGGTAATACTTATAATCATATATAAGCCAGAATGGACATAATATGCTTAATAATTTGCAACATTTAACTTAGGATCTGCCTTTTGATTGATTGAGCTATTGAGTTCTTACGCAATTCAATCAAGAAAACAGTAACTAATTTGCAATAAGTCAGAAAATTGTTATTCCTAAACTGAAAGTTGAGAGCATAATGAAAGAATGATTAGCTACATAATGAAAGACAAATCTACCCTCGAAAAGTCATTTTTTAACATTAATCATGTTTAGTCAGTGTAGTTAAAAAATTAAAATTGACCTTTCATGTATAGATAGTTTTTCTTTAAGATCCGAAACCAATATTTATATGCTTAACTATTATGAGAATGACTCAATTACTATCTGATGTTCAGGAAACCAAACAAAAGGACCAGAAAGTTAGTAAAAAAGAAGTTACAAAAACCAAAAACAAGAAAATTGATGAAAATATTATGTCTGATAGTCGTGTTCGGAATCTGAAAGATCAGTTAATTAGGGCAAGAATTTATCTTTCCCTTTCAGCAACAAGAACAAATGCACATTTTATTAAAGAACTTAGGTTGAGAATGAAAGAAGTCCAAAAAGCCCTAGGCGAGGCAACAAAGGATGCAGATCTACCAAAAAAGTAAGCTTTATTTTTAATTTAAAACTAAATAATACATAAGATATAATATTTAATCAGTTTGTTATAATTTAGTGCACATGACAAGATGAAAGCAATGGAGCAAACATTAGCAAAAGGCAAGCAAATACAAGATGATTGTACTGTTATTGTGAAAAAACTTCGTGCTATAATTCACTCAACTGAGGAACAATTAAGGGTACACAAGAAACAAGCTGTGTTTTTAACTCATTTAACTGCCAAAACTGTTCCTAAAGGTCTTCATTGTCTTCCTTTACGGCCTTTCAACTGAATATTATTCTTTAAATTCTTCTGAACAACAATTCTCAAATCAAGAGAAACTAGAAGATTCCACTTTGTTCCACTATGCGTTGTTTTCAGATAACGTTTTAGCTACATCGGTTGTTGTCAATTCAACCGTTTCTAATGCAAAGGTGATTATTTTTTATTTTCTTTTTGTAATAATTAAGTTTAATGTTATTTTAAAGGTTGAAAATGTATGTTGTTTGTGTCAGGATCCTTCAAAACATGTGTTTCACATTGTGACTGATAAGCTCAATTATGCTGCAATGAGAATGTGGTTTCTTGCAAATCCACCTGGCATGGCTACAATACAAGTTCAAAGCATCGATGAATTCACATGGTTGAATGCAAGTTATAGCCCAGTTTTAAAACAGTTAGCTTCCCAAAACATGATTGATTATTATTTCAAAACACAAAAAACGGAATCTGATCCAAATTTGAAGTTTCGAAACCCTAAGTATCTGTCAATGATGAATCATTTAAGATTCTACCTGCCAGAGATATTTCCAAAGTTGAATAAAGTGGTGTTTTTGGATGATGATATAGTGGTTCAGAAGGATTTGAGTGGTCTTTGGTCAATTGATTTGAAGGGAAAAGTCAACGGTGCTGTAGAAACATGTGGGGAAATTTTCCATCGGTTTGACCGTTATCTTAATTTTTCAAACCCGATTATAGCTAAAAACTTTGACCCACGTGCTTGTGGGTGGGCGTATGGAATGAATGTGTTTGACTTGGAAGAATGGAAGAAGCAAAACATCACAGAGGTTTATCACTCATGGCAAAATTTGGTAGGTGGTTAATTAAATTACTTTATTAATTAATAACACAATAAATAATATATTATGAATTTATTCATGGTGCAGAATGAGGAAAGAGAATTGTGGAAATTGGGAACATTGCCACCTGGATTGATAACATTTTGGAAACGGGTATACCCGTTAGAGAGATCATGGCATGTTCTTGGGCTTGGGTATAACCCAAGTGTGGGGCAGAGGGATATTGAAAGGGCAGCGGTTATTCACTACAACGGGAATTTGAAACCATGGTTAGAAATTGGGATACCAAAGTTTAGAGGGTATTGGAGCAAGTACGTGGATTATGATCAATCATACATGCGGGATTGCAACATGAGCCCATGAGTAGACAGGCAATTGTAGTATGTATGTATGTATATTCTTTGATTCATATCACCCTTAATGAGTACTGACCGACAAGAAGCAAATTAAGAAAATTGGCGTTTTATGTGTAGGACAATATAGTCATTTGACAATAGGTTAACGGGTGAATCGTTGGAGATTTTCTTTATCACAATTAAAGCATCTCTAATGTGCATCTTTCCACGTTATAATAAGTTAAAAGTGTCAACAACAAAACAAAAAACACTGTTATTTATAGTTATAGCAAGTTGTCTGCACACCAATATTGTTCTCATCTTGCACTGCTTCTATTAATGACCTTTATCATATATACGACATATATTAGATTAGTAACAATTTTATTTGGTAACATTCCATCAATTTCTATAACTTCAAAATGAGAAACAAACTTTTAGGACAAAAATGTAAGATGACAAAAGAGTAACATGATCTTCTATAAATATTTAATTGTTATATTTTCACATCTAACAAATTCATGAACAAGGAAAATATGGCAACCACATCTGATGTGAATAATTCTTTTCAGGGACCAAAATTGTAGCAAATGCATACCACAAGGACGTACGATCGTTAGTTTACTCTAAAATGTACTCTAATTGAATAACAAATGGATTAACTAACCGAACGACCATTGAGAGTGAGTTTCATGAAATCGTTCCACTTCAAGAGCTTAACACCCCCAAATTTAAATCCTTAATGACCTAATTTGTAAATGTTCCAATCTTGTAAAACTCAAAGGGATTCATAACAAAATCTTTTGATCTTAACAATTTTAATTAACTAGTAGGTAATCATATAAACTGAAACATTTTACGAACCGTTATTTTTGTAATATGTTAAATAATATATGTACTTAATTAAAAAAAAACAAATTTATATTACACAATTTATAATTTTTTTGTTAATAAAAGCCTTTAGGGTTGTTATTAAAAAGTGGATGCGTGCATAAATCGTTTGTATTTTTATTAGTGAGGACTAGTCTATAATCCGTGATAAATGACGGACGGCTTGTAGAAACTTTTAAATACAAATGTCAAATAATTAAAGAAACAAATATAATTTGTCAAACTATAAGTAAAACATTTTACAATAATTATAAAAAAAAAATGACATGCATAAAAAACCATAACATTAAAATAAAAGGTTGCATTAGATGACAAAGATAAACAAGCGGAACTATCTTCGTTAATGTTGAATAGTGGTGTTACTTACATCAACAAAAAAAGAAGTAACAAACTATTAATTGCGAGAATCCCTTTGATCATATCGAAACAGTCAACACCTAAAGTCACATGTTCAAAACAACAAAAACTCAAATGGTTAAGACATTTCTTTCTGAAAACCTCTTCTAATTCTTTAATATGCCGATCAACTTGAGGAGGCTCAAGAGCATGAATAAACCAGTTTGAATCTATACCAATTGCCCAACTGGAAAATGTGATCTCATCAATTGACTTTACGTATTTCAGTTTTTGACGTTGACTTTGATTCCTAAAATGCAGGGGCGATTATTGATTATTATACAAGTTTTTGATACGTGTCTTGAAATCGCCTTAGTGCTGTCATTATCATTTTTCTTAAAAAAAATTAACTCAAAACTACTACACTACAAAGACAGATGACGATTCACTTGATAATCGTCATAAAACATTAGTGACTACTAAATAGTCACACAACCAAGTCTTACGGTAAGGGAGGTCCAATCATAGTTATGCTTTGGATCAACGTCATAAATTTGTCAAAGTTTATATAGTAAGATTTTTAAAATAATTAGCTAACGTGATCATGACTCATGATTTATTAATAACTAGACTACATTTTAATATGTCAATTAAGTTTTCTGCTGTTAACCTATTACCTTACCATATTTAATTATAAATTATAAATTATAAATTATAAATTACAGCCATCGTAAAACTCTTAAATTAAGTAAGTTGTAGCATAAGACGTAATTTAAGCCGACAATTTGTTTATAAATTATACTCCCTTCATCCTACAAAAAAGTTCTCATTTCATTTGGGCACAATTATTTAGGCAATAATTAATAGTTGGGTTTTTGATATTATTTTTGATTAAAATATAAGATTATCTGGAGAGAGAAATTATATTTAAGAGATAGTTAGGTGGTGGAGTCTATAATAAATAATAATAATATTATTTTATATAAATGAGAACTTTTTTGTGAGAAAAAATTTAAGATGGAATTAAAAACTTTTTTTGTGGGATGAAGGGAGTAATAATTATATATCTTTCTCCGATTCAAAATAAGTGATATATTTTTTTTGTGATTCAAAATAAGTGATGCATTTTGAAAAATTACTTTATTTGGCAAAAAATAGTGAGATTTACACCCACTAGCTATCTATTTTAACAAAATAAAATGACTCATTTAGAGCAAGAGATGTGGTGGCTTGGGGTCGGATGCCACCTCCGCGCCACCTATGCGCCACATCATTATTTCACATTTCACATTCAAAACTCATAAATACCTCCTCTACCATCACTAACCAATAATACTCCTTTAAAAAAATAAAAATCATTAAAGAAATAATAACCTCTCTCATCTCATTGGTCCAAAAACATCATCTTTCCTCCTATTGGTTCGTGGGCTACGCCACCCATCCGACTTGGGGCCTCACTCACCCAGCTGGCGGTGTGGTGGCTTGGGTCGAAAGTTGAGGTGGCGTCCGACTTAGAGCTTCACTAGTGTGAGACTCGTTCTCACTAACCATCCAATTAATCTAATTTAACTATTATTATAATCTTTTGCTTCAGAAACCGTGAAACCCAAAATCTATCACTTATTTTGAATCGGATGAAGTATATGTAATTATACAAACAAGATAAAAAAATACATAACTATAAATTTATAAAATAGTTAACTAATTTTTTTCTTTTATTACGGTATATTTAACCATACTTATAACTAATAAGTATATATATTTGGCTTATATTAAGGATTGGACCGAGTCTAGAGCCGACCCGGATGGACCCGAAATATCCGAGACCTGATTTTAGAGTATTGGTAGATCCGATAACCCGAACCGTTTTACAGAGTAGAGTTCCGGTTCAGTTCGAATAAATCGAGTATACACCCAATTGAAAGCGTAATCGTAATTGGAGGCGGTTTCATGTGTTTGTATCATATTTGTTAGTTTATACATTTAATATTAAATTAATTTACAAATAACAATTATGTATAATATTAAACATAAACTGAACACTACTATTAATATTATACCAAAATAAATGGTAAGCACATAGTTAAATAAATTTCGGTTCCGGGGTCTTATACCCGATTTGTTATATATCCGATATACATGGATCCGATGTATCCTGATCCGAAAAACCCGATAGCCGATTTTAACGCAAAAGATGGACCTGATGCACAACCGATTTTAGTAATCTAGTTCCAAATAGTTTCGGTTCAGTACATATACAAATTCATATTTCCGGCTCTACATCACATCCCTAGCTTATATAACCAATACATTTATTACAAGTAAAAATACACATTGTGGTGGATAAATGTGATTCAAATCAAATTTTAACATAAGTCAAAATCTTAGGTCCAAATTGGCTAAACCAAAACGATCTTTTTCTAAAACCATGATTTCGATTTATTCTTAATATAGTTTTGATAATGCCATGCTAACAGCTCTAAGGATTGTCTATAAGAGTTATAAAATTTAACTATTAATCAATAACGATCCATGCATTTAGGTATTACTTATCCCTTAATAAAAATATAACTTTCTATGCATATACTAATTTATTATTGGCAGTCTTTAAATATCAAAATTTGTCATTATCAAAATACTAGCAGTATGGTATTTGCCACATCCTTGAGGTCGAAAGTTTAAATCCCGTCGTGAATATACATACTAATTAGAAGTAGATTAAAACTTATTGTTAAAAATAATAATAATAATAATAATAATAATAATAATAAGGGTTTTGATAATGACAGCTGTCAATAAAACATAAAAAGTTGTAAATTAATTCATGTGGTGAGTTAATTCCTAAAATTCAGGAGTTAGTTATACATTGAAGTACAAAATTATAATACATGTCTATTAACGGCCCTTAAGACTACTCTAATAATAAATCAAAATCTTTGTAAATAACACCGTTGTCGAAATTCTTAAAATATATACGCAAAAAGAAAAAGGAAAGAAAATATAAAGAAAGTGAAGAAGGCTGTACCATCCAAACGTAATCGCCGACAATTTCTCTCTCTCTCTAACGTCCCAATTCCTCTCCATCCGTGTCCGCATCCTTTTCTTTCTTCGTCATCTTCTTTTGTTCTTCAAATCCCGTCTACTGCGGCTGCTATTTTATCCCAATTAAGTTCATACATACTTTAATTACAAGAATGAGTATTCGGATTCCATAGAAGAAATTGGGGTTTATCTGTTTACTTTTTGTTTATCGGAGTGAAAAGGGGAATATGAATATGAAGATGAAGATGTGGGTCAGAAAACCAGTGCTCGCGTTACTTTTCCTGACGGTTCTTGCTCCAATTGTTCTTTATACTGACAAGCTCGCTACCTTTTCATCCTTTTGTATGCACAGATTAATTCTCTCAGTCTCAGATCTTGCTTTTATTTACAGCTAATAAATCTGTCTAAATTGTCTAATCCTACTGTTTCTTCATCTTGTTTTTTTGCAGCTACATATGAATTCATTCAAGAGCCTTCGACAATTGTACTAATTCTTTCCTTTTTTCAATCTAATTGATCTCGGATTTATTACTTGTTTCTGATTCTTTTCTACTTTTGACTTCAGTCGCTAAATCGAGATGTCAGGCCTCTAAATTTGCTTCCTCAGGTAGGTTTTGTAGCATCTCTATTGATTTACTTTCTGTATTCTTTTCGTTTGATTTATTGTGTTTTCAGGAGTTATCATCTGAATCGGTAAAAAAAGAACCAGTCGGTGATGTTTATTTGGAAAATATTGCTACGTCTATTCAACATCCATTGGCTGATGCTGCTGAAACCTCCAGAATAACTAGACAGCTTAATGAAGGTTCGTTTCCATCTCTTTCACTCTCCCAAACCCTAGCTCTAACCCTAAACTTCTTATATCATTATTTAATTTATTCTATAACCAAATTCCTATTTTGCCTAATTTTTTATTTATCCACTCATATGAAACTGATCAGAATCCAACGGACTTGATACAACTGATTCGGCTGAAAATGACAACCCGATCAAGCAAGTGACTAACAGACTGGAATCGCCTGGAAACAAGGAAATTATAAAATCAGATCTTACATTGTTATCCACTAGACCTGTGAGTTTCTTTTTTTAATTTCCTGCAAATATTGATTTGCTGTCACTTTCATGCTTCTTGTGACCTGTCAATCATTGAATTAGTTGTTCATGGCTAGCTGTATTTTTTAGTTGGTGTTAGTTGTATTATAAATACGGCTTCATGTGTTCAATAGATAGCAAGTATTTAGATAGATCTGTTTAATGGCTATCAAGATTAAATTCTTTTTTTCTTTATTATTTTTGTGTGTTTGTATCAAATCACATGTTCTCAATTTTCAGCCAGGATTGACATATTAGCATTCAAATATCTCAAAAATTTTATTCTTATGTTTATCGAGCAACATATTTGTGGTTGATATAGAATTAACTACAATTTGAGCAATGAACTTAACGTATCGACCTAATTCAATGTTAATGTTTTATCGTTTAGGAAACAAAACAAGAGACAAAACCGATTGAAATTCCTCAGAAATCCGGTAAACGGGAACTTGCAAAACCCAAAATCGAGCAACCGAATGAACGTGTTCTATTAGATACTCGTGTTAAGTATCTAAAAGATCAGTTAATTAGGGCTAGAGTTTATCTATCCCTTTCAGCCACACGAACAAATGCTCAATTTAGTAGAGAACTTCGATTACGTGTGAAAGAAGTCCAAAGAGCACTCGGTGATGCAAACAAAGATTCAGATCTACCAAAAAAGTAAGCCTCATTTGAAATTTACAAGGGCATTTTCGTCATTATGATATATTTAATTACTTTGCTATATTTGTAGTGCTTATGACAAACTAAAAGCAATGGACCAAACATTGGCTAAAGGAAAGCAAATACAGGATGATTGTACTGCTGTTGTGAAAAAATTACGTGCTATTATTCACTCAACTGAAGAACAGTTACGTGTTCACCAAAAACAGGCCTTGTTTTTAACTCATTTAACTGCCAAAACTGTTCCTAAGGGTCTTCATTGTCTTCCTTTACGTCTTTCAACCGAATATTATTCTTTGATTTCTTCTAAACAACAATTTCCGAATCAAGAAAAATTAGAAGATCCCGATCTTTTCCATTATGCGTTGTTTTCAGATAACGTGTTAGCTACAGCAGTAGTTGTCAATTCAACTGTTACCAGTGCAAAGGTAAAGCTCAGCAATTTTTAACATAATTTTCATATTTTAAAGTTTTAGTTATTAACATGAAAAAAAAAATGTTTTTTGATGCAGCATCCTTCAAAACACGTGTTCCACATTGTGACTGATAAATTGAATTATGCTGCAATGAGAATGTGGTTTCTTGCAAATCCACCTGGCATGGCTACAGTACAAGTTCAAAATATTGATGAATTCACATGGTTAAATGCAAGTTATAGCCCAGTTATGAAACAGTTAGCTTCTCAAAACATGATTGATTATTACTTCAAAACACACAAGGCTGAGACCGATCCAAATCTCAAGTTTCGAAACCCGAAATATCTATCCATGATGAATCATTTAAGATTCTACCTTCCAGAAATCTTTCCAAAGTTGAATAAAGTGGTGTTTTTGGATGATGATATAGTGGTTCAGAAGGATTTGAGTGGTCTTTGGTCAATCGATTTGAAGGGAAAAGTCATTGGTGCTGTTGAAACATGTGGGGAGAATTTTCATCGGTTTGACCGTTATCTCAATTTTTCAAATCCGATTATAGCTAAAAACTTTGACCCACGTGCTTGTGGGTGGGCGTATGGAATGAATGTGTTTGATTTGGAGGAATGGAAGAAACAAAACATCACAGAAGTTTATCACTCATGGCAAAATTTGGTAAGTGGTTAATTAAATTACTTTATTGATAAATAAATAATCTTATATTATGGATTTGTTTATGGTGCAGAATCACGAGAGACAATTATGGAAATTGGGAACGTTGCCACCTGGATTGATAACATTTTGGAAACGGGTATACCCGTTAGAGAGATCATGGCATGTACTTGGGCTCGGGTATAACCCAAGTGTGGGCCAGAGGGATATTGAAAGGGCAGCGGTTGTTCACTACAACGGGAATTTGAAACCATGGTTGGAAATTGGGATACCAAAGTTCAGAGGGTATTGGAGCAAGTATGTGGACTATGACCAAACGTACCTGCGGGATTGCAATATGAGTCCATGAAGAAGAAAGTGAGAATAAGTAGTAATATATTCTTTGATTTTGTCATAGTGTGGTGGTTGGTATATCATGTTGGTGTCAGAATTAGCCTCACATTGTGTTGATTTTGTTGTTATGTAAAGTACAGACATGTATGTAAATGAGCAAGAGATTCGTGTTGGTGTTTTCATGTTGTATCCTCTTGGGTTTCAATTATTTTCTCAGCCCAGAAAATTAAGGATGATTGATATGCATATCGTATTTCTGTATATCGCTTTAGTAATTAAGTATGATAGAATATATATAGAAGAGAGACGAATACCTACTTTAAGAGATTTATACAATTTCTGTCTCCGTAAAGTGTTTATCATGTACTCTATCCATTCTATGAAATTCACACTAGTAAAAGCATGAAATGTCCTGGGCAGACAATCTTGGTAAGTGGGTTTTCAGACATAAAAATTATTTCGGTTGAAAACCTCGGAGATGAGATTGGCCGACATAAGGTGAATGCTTTAAACAAATTATTAATGAGTTGTTTGAATATAATGCATCCGTGATATACAAATAATTCACTTATATTACCATCTAACAAATTTTATGCTATGTTTTTTGTTTAATTTTAATTATATATACTGTATATATATTTAATATTCTACATAGTATAAAAATCTGATATTCCACTCTTATCTCACCTTGATAAATGCTATTCTAAGTATCGTTCATTGACTCTGATTTATGATTTCTAACTACATAACTGCATATGAGATAACTTTCAATAGATCCAAAAAATGACAAAAAGTTCACGTTACCGTTAAATCTGTAATGACAAAAACAAGTCGTGGTTTGAAATTGGAAGTATGTAACATGAAAACAGTGGTAAGTGGCAGCACTCAACGGCTGAAATCGCTCATAAGGGCCCCTCCACCAGTAATATTTATTTTGGTCAAACTCATGACTTGCGGGTCATGAGAGCTTAATTTTTGAGTGAATTACATCTAAGGTCCGTGTGGTTTACCACTTATTGCAGTCATAATCCCTAAATTTCATTAAGTACACTGGGAGTCCCTGGTGTTGTCATTTTGTTGCACCCGTAGTTCTTGTAGCGAACGACCGTTTATTACGCTGTTAAATCCCACATGTGCACAACACATGATGGGTAGTATGGTAATTGTCCACCACTTCATCATATTTAAACCCAAGTAAATTACATGGAAGGTCCATGTGGTATACTACTTATTACAGCTTAAGTCCCTGAACTTCATTTATTACACCGGAAGTCCCTGGTGTATACACTTCAACCTTTATTGTCGCGCCACCAACCCCGTGAAAATTTAATCCGAACGAACACGAATGGGGCCTTGTTCGTGTTCATTTGTTAAGGAAAAAATGTGTTCGTGAACGGTTCACCAACACTTATCGAACAGATTTTTGTGTTCTTGTTCATTTGTTAAGAAAATTTAGTGTTCACGAACGGTTCATGAACGAGGGTAACAAACATAAACGAACATAAAGAAACACAAACAAACACAAACAAACATAAACAAACACAAATTAACACGAAACAAACACAAATAAACACAAACGAACATAAACAAACTCAAACGAAAACTAACAAATGAACGTAAACAAACGAACACGAATGGATGTTCACGAACGTAAACGAATGAACGGGCCTTTGTTCGTGTTCGTTTGTTTAACTAAACGAATACAAAATCTTGTTTGTGTTAGTTTGTAGACCTGTAAACGAACCGAACGAACACGAACGGGGTCTTGTTCATGTTCGTTTGTTAAGGAAAAAATGTGTTCACGAACGGTTCGCGAAGACTTATTGAACGGAATTTTGTGTTCGTGTTCGCTTGTTAAGAAAATTTAGTGTTCACGAACGGTTCGCGAACGAGGGTAACAAACATAAAAGAACATAAAGAAACACAAATGTACATGAAACAAACACAAACGAACACAAACATATACACGAGGGACTTCCGGTGTAATAAATGAAGTTCAGGGACTAAGGCTGTAATAAGTAGTATATCACATGGACCTTCTATGTAATTTACTCGGGTTTAAATATGAGGAAGAGGTGGAAAATTACCATACTACTCATCATGTGATGTGCACATGGGTGATTTAACGGGGGTTTTAAACGGACGTTTGCTTCAGGGACTACGGGTACAACAAAATGGCAACACCACAGACTCCTAGTGTACTTAATGAAGTTTAGGGACTGTGGCTGCAATAAGTGGTAAACTAAAGGGACCTTTGATGTAATTCGCTCTTAATTTTTCTAACAACTTAGAAAATCCAGTCTCAACCATAGAAGCTAGATTTGTACACCGCGAAACTCGAAAAGTGATTAACACACCAAAATATGACTTTGTAAATGCATACTACATCAAATATGCATATGGTGTACACCATTTCAATAATCATGCATTGTGGTATACAAATCACCTCTTTTTATTAAATAACACATAAAAGACAAAAGACAAATACCATCAAATTAAATGCTTTTGATCATCTCATTAGTTAAAAAAAGGTAGGAAATAAAATGCTTGCAAAAACACATGAGTAACTACTTTAGCCTCATGAAAGAGCAACAGATAATACAAGTGTGAGTGATCAGGGGTCTCAAATTATGGTGCCACTTGGAATCAATGCATCTTTAATCACTGTAACAATCCCACTCTTAATGAAGTAGCCATCAGTTTCCCTTGCTAATTCTTCAACATTATCCGCATTTACAATCTGCAAGTACAACCCATGTCATACTTGTTACAAATTACAACGCCTGCTTAATTAATTACACTTACCTTCACATTATCTCCAATCCGAGCATTTTTATCTATTATTGCTCTCTTGATATGCGTATTCTTTCCAATACCAATAGGAACACCACCCTTTGCTTCTAACAATCTCCTGTCTGCATCAGTCTACTCCATACAAACATAACCCATCATTTATTTCCAACACAATATTTATTAATAATAAAAAAGAAAAATGAGAATAAAATTATTGTTTAGAAGACCTCATAGTAGTCGGCTCCCATGAGCAAAGTGTCTTCAATAATAGCGCCCTCAGAGATGCATGAGCGAAGACCAACCACCGAATGATGTATTTTGCAGTTCTGCATTTAATTAATTCAAAAAATGTCTACAGAAACATCTGTTTGTTTAAATAAGATATATAAATGTGGAAATAATTTGTGCATACCTTGATCACACAACCCTCACCAATAACACTGTTTGTGACATCAGCATTCAACATTTTTGAAGGTGGTAAATACCGTGGTTGTGTATAGATTGGAGCAGACCGATCATAGAAACTGCATAACCATAAATATATAAATACATAATATTCGTTACACTAAAAAGTTACAATTGACCTGAAATCTGGTACTGGCTTCTTGGTGATCCCTAAATTTGCATGGTAAAAAGCCTCAATTGTACCAATGTCTTCCCAATAACCATCATACAAGTATGCTTGTACCCGCAACCCAATTGAAGTTGCACCCGGAATTACCTCACTTCCAAAATCATTAGCCTTTGGAAACTTGTCCCTCAACAAATCCAACATAACATTCTTACTGAAAACATATATTCCCATACTTGCAATAAACGGCATCTCTTTCGCTCTCTCTTCATCCAACCCTAGAATTGTAGTATCAACCTATGACAAAACAAATATTTAAAACATTAAATTGAATTATTTGGACAATATCTTAATACGATTCGATACCTTCATTGCTTGTAATTGGTCTCCCTTTGGTTTTTCTGAAAACTCAATTATCCTTCCTTCTTCATCTATCTTCATTAAACCAAACGCAGTTGCACGTTTTTCATCCATAGGTAACGCAGCAACGGTTATATCAGCATCAGTTTCTCTATGCGCTTGAATGAATTTTTCATAATCCATCCGATACAAATGATCACCAGCAAGCACCAAAAATTCCAACACATTTTGTTCTTCAAGCAACCATAGATACTGCCTTACGGCATCAGCTGTACCCTACTCAAGTCCATAAAATCAAATCAAATATATAATTCAAATTAGTTGATTATTAGTAAAGATTAATTAATGAATTACCTGGAACCAATCTGGATTCTCGGGGCTTTGTTGTGCTGCAAGGACTTCAACAAACCCTTCATTCTTGTAGCCACCCATGTTGCTTGCATACGCTCGTGATAAATGACGGTTAAGAGATGCGGAATTGAATTGCGTAAGAACGTATATCTTATTCACGTTACTGTTCAAACAATTGCTTACAGGTATATCTATTAATCGGTAATTAGCTCCTAAAGGAACAGCAGGTTTTGCTCTTTTCTTTGTCAGAGGATATAATCGAGTCCCTGCTCCACCGCCAAGAATGATTCCAAGAACACTCTGCACATTAATCACCCGCAAATCGCGAAATTAAAACGATATGTACAACAGTATAATCTAATTCGAGCTAATTATATATTCGAGTAACGGAAATTGCGTACGTGGCTGGCATCAGGATCAAGACAGGTCTGGGAATAGCTAGAATCAGAAACAGCTTTAGGGCAAACGACATTGGGACTTCTTCTTCTTCTTCCTCCATTATCAGTAATAATGTTGAAATTAGATATTTTCCGGAAGGAATTTGTCTTCTTTAGAGGAATATTCCGGCCGAAGATCTGAGAAGCAGCGGAAGATGCAAGTCCGGTGGCATTGTTATTCATTACTCCTCCTCCGGTTCTTGATTGAATCGTCATGGGGGTCGTCATTAGTGATTAATCGGCGAGATTGTATGAAATTCTTGGTGTTTATGAGTGAAATGATGTGATGAATAAATATGGGGAGGAGATCCAAAAGGAAATCTGTTGTGTGGATGTGAAGTGTGTGTACATTACGTTTGCATCCTCATGCACACAACCAGCCAACCCAATGTTTCTAATTCCTACTCATTTTGCATTTTGGTCCCTATACTTCTACTCATTCAACAACAAGCCCCCTAACTAAGTGTGCAGCTTTTACTAGGGCAGTATATTCTTGACGTGGCCTGAAAATAGGTCTGACATGAAAAAGATCGGGTTATGTTAGAGATGGTAACTATATGTTACATCCTAACTATATACTTTATGCGTTTCAGAAAAAGTGACACACTTTGAATTTTACAATTTCTGAGACAAAAGATTTTAATTAAAGTTAACTATTTCCTCCGATTCAAAATAAGGTGCTGTTTGGTAGCATCTGAATGATTAATATCTGGATAATGCAGAGGTCTGAATGATTCAGACTTCTCCTGATATCTGTCTGATTAAGAGGCAGAACATGTTGAATTCTTGATTCAGATGCTGATTAAGAGGTCCTACCAAACGCTCTGAATTTGTCCGATTAAGAGGCTGACCTCTTAACTGAATCATTAAGAGGCTTACCAAACAGCCCCTAAGTGGTACACTTTAAAAAAAACATACTTATATCGGTAAAAAGTAGTAGACCCCACATTCACTAACTATATATTTTAATAAAGTGAAATGATATATTTACCCTTACTTTTACTTCTAAACATTATTAATCTAACTTTATTCAAAAATTATGAGACTCATTTTCCACTAATCATCTAATTAATCTAATTTAACCCTCATTATAAAATTTTGTTTCAAAAACCGTGAAATCAACAATGTATCACTTATTTTGAATCGGATGAAGTAAATTAAATTAGATAGTTAGTGGAGATGAGTCTCATACATTTTAATTAAAGTGAAGTTAATTATGTTTAAAAGTAAAATTAATGGTAAATATTTTATTTCATTATATTAAATGAGATTGTCAGTGTATGCGGCCCCACTATATTGTTTACCAAATATGATAAGTTTTCAAGATGTATCATTTATTTTAAAACAACCCAAAATAAAAAAATATATCACTTATTTTAAATCTGAGAAAGTACTACTATCTTTAATAATCCCGCAGTTAGAGCGGGAGGAAATGATACACACAAATTAGAGCAAAGGTACAACGAAAACGTCTATAAGAAAAAAGACACAAAATAAAGAAAAATAAGATAAAAAAACAAAGGCGACCATAATATGCTATGTGGAGTGGAGAGGCCACAACCATGGGGTAAATGAAGAAGGCGATGCCAGGGTTGTATGAGCTATACTGTGGTTTTCAATAGATAGGTTGATGGACGGCCCCAACGGATAGAAACATAAGAGACAACATAATCAACTAGGGATGAACGTTCTTCATACCATGATATTATACGAAAACCTTTTAAGAATCATAATTCACACACTATAAATAGACATTAAAAATAAATTACAAAAAGAGCAGGGGTTTAATTAGGTTGAGGGGGTGGGGCAAAGGCCCCAATAACCTAAAAAATTTAATTTCTATGAAGTTGTGCTGTTGTATAAGCTTGTCAAAACTATTTATAGGCTTATTATATTAATTACTACTTAGGCCTTTAAATGACTAACTAGAAAACTCACTTAATTCAACCTAAAAAAATACGACAGAATGTGAATGGGATTGATGTCTTGAGTCAGGCCGTCCTAAAACAAGCGTGGGAGCCCAACCCACAAACATTTGTTGATAGCCCAGCCAAAACTATATGTGAGGTTAGAGATTTAAGTAATGAGAGGTGATATAACAACATAACTATTTTGTTCCATAGTTTAATTAAAAAATTGTACAATTAAACCAAAATAAAAATTGCCATGTGTATATAAGTTTTCCTAGCATAAAAATCATTTCCTATAAGACCGCTGCCAACAACGCGTCACCACCACCCGTCGGGGGAGTTTTCGAGCCGTCGTGCCACGACTGCGTTGGCACCAGCCCGTCGTGGCTTGCGTCGTGGCACATACGTTGTCTTTTCGACGACATTGGGAAGGCGTCGGGAGCGTGTGTGGGGCCGAGGGAGCGTCCAAAATTGAATTCAAAATTCAATTTTTGTTTTTTTTTTCCTTTATCCTATTTTTTACCTATAAATACAACACCCTCACATTCATAATTTTACACCACTTCTCCCACTTCTTCATTACCTTCATTACCTATTTTCCAGATTTTCATCATGAGTCGTAGATCGAACTCCTCCCCGTCAAATGATCACTTCCAAAATTTGTTAAACACCTGTATCCCGTCACCAGCATATTCGTCAAATGCTGGACAGACTAGCCAGCCCAGCCCGAGCAACGTCGCATCTGGTTCGGGTTCGGGTTTTATGGCGTTCCACTCCACCCCCGGCGGTTTCTCGAACCAAGGCGTTGTTCAACCCGGTTTTCAACCCGGTTATCAACCCGGTTATCAACCCGGTTACCAACCGGGTTATCAACCCGGTTACCAACCGGGTTACCAACCCGGTTACCAACACGGTTTCCACCCCGGTTTCTATGGCTCCGGTTATCATCCCGGTTCGGGTTCGGGTTCTGGCTATCAACCCGATTTGCAAACTGAATCCCCGCCCGAAGCGGAAGAGGAAGACGAAGGACAGGGCCCACAAGCGGTTCCCGACCCGGTCGAACCAAGCAGGGGAACGGGAAGAAGAAGAAGAGCTACACCAGCGGTTAGGGAGCCTGGTACGGTGCGGAAGTGGTCCATCCAGGAGGCTGTTATTTTATCCCAGCGGTGGATAAATGCTTCAGAATCCGCAGAACGCGGGAACTCACAATCCGGTGATCGAATTTGGGGGCAGATTGAAGCCGAGTACAACTCACTAGTTGATACCAAACGCACCAGAAGTCAACTCCAAGGGAAATGGAACAAGATAAAAATGGATGTTCGGAAGTTTGGGGAAATCTATAAACGGTTCGAGTCAAGTCGACAAAGTGGGGCCGATGACCAAGACATGCTCAACGCCGCAAAACAACAATTTTATGACAACAACAACAGGAGGAACTTTTTGTACGAACAGTGTTGGCACGAACTAAAAGATTACCCCAAGTTTTGGGTAGATTACAACGTGATGAATCCCCAACCCACTCCCGCTCCCGTGCCCAACCCGGTGAACCTTGGCGAAGACAACACCAACCCGCTCCCTTCCGCAAATATGGAAGGTCCATTCCGTGACGACCCGATCCGTCGACCAATCGGTCGTAACGTTAGCCGGCGTACGGCAAGTTCCTCGGATGCGACTTCGTCACGGTATTCAAGTGACGAAACTCGTGACCGTATATGTGAGAACGCCATACTGCAAGCCGACACTTTGAAGACTATCAAAGAAGCGACTGTGGAGAAAAAGATATTGGATGCTTTCAGAGTCCTTCATTGTTCGGTTCCCGATAATTTGAGCCGAAGAGAGCGAAAAGCGGTTTTAAAATATCGCCGGAGTTTATTGGACAAATACGCCGATCCGGACTCATCCGATGAGGGAGAAGACGACGACGAGTAGTTTTTTTTTTTTTTAAGTTTAATGTTTTTTTTATGTTTTATGTTTTTTTTTTATGTCTAATGTTTTTTTTCTTAGGTCTAATGTTTTTTTTTAAGTTTAATGTTTTTTTTAAATTTTAATGTCTTTTTTTAATTTAATGTAATGTTTTTTTAATTAATGTAATGTTTTTTTATTTAATGTAATGTGTTTTTTATTAATTAAAATGGTGATGTGGAAATGATGATGTGGAAAGGATGGGTTTAGTGATGGGTTAGTGATGGGTAGGGTTGGCACGAACGTGTCAGTAGCGGGTCAGTAAGGATGCGATGACGTGGCGCTAGTGATGGGTTTAGTGATGCCTTAGGGTTGGGAGAGTCCTAAATAATATTTTCGTGCCTAGTTGTAAATGTTTGAACCACATAGTACTTCACGGCGGGTGACTTGGAGTTCAGCTCTTGTTGCCACATCTTTTTTCGCGTACTATAGTATTTCTTATATATGTGGACGTAATAATCAAAGAAATATTTTTTTATATAAATTAAAAACGAATATACTTTACAATCAATTTTTTTCAGTGTTTATATTTTGTACCTTGAATTTCTTTCTATAATTATATAACGGGGATAGTGAGTGTGTGGCTATGATGTGTATAAACTTAAATGTGGAATCATATAAAACTACATAGTTTTAGTTAAAAACTTAAAACTTATCATATAAAACCATTAGTGTATTAAAGCATTTCTAAACCCAAGCTCTAGCCGATTAAAACTAATCTAAACTCATCGCTTAATATATTGTTCAATTTTAACTTCATGGTTAATTAGATCACTCCCAACGCTACGTCGTGAGGCACGTTAACAGCATCTTCAAACACATCGGGGGTGACGCCTTTGGCACCACCCCGTCACTAAGCGCGTCAACAAAAACCCGTCGTGGTGGAGACGTGATACACTGTGCGTCGGTAGCTTTTTTGTGTGTGAGGGAGGGGGTTATATGTAATATTTTAAGGGTTAGTGATGGGTTAGTGATGGGTTATGGTTGGCACGACCATGTCAGTAGCGTGTCAGTAAGGATGAGATGATGTGGCGCTACTGACGGGTTTAGTGATGTGTCACGGTTGGGACATGCTTTAGGTCCTTCCCATGGTGAGTCATCAAGCTACACAATTAATTTCTACATATAAGACATAATTAACTTCTACAAGTCATCAAAAGACGCAATTAATTTCTTATGCAGAACGAGTTTGGTATTTATTTAACGTTGTAATGTTAATCATATAATTTATTGTGTAGTGTTTTTCATATAACTCAAGTAGAGGTGTTGTTTACGTACTTAGATTTAGACAAACATTGATACACTAATGAATTTATGTGATAAATTTTAAGTGTTTTAATCAAATGGTTCCACACCTGAGGTTAGGTACATGACACCTACACACTCATTTTTCCATTATATAATTATTGGTCTAATTTTATCAGAATTGTACATAAATGACCAAAATGTAACTGAAAATTACATTTTCGTCATGTATGTATTTAAAAAATGATATATTTAGTTAAATTACATCAGTGCGACCATTATTTTAGTGGGTACTTATAAATTGTGTTCAAATATTCATGTATAGTTAGCCACTTAGCCTGCGGCGTTGTGGACTGTGGTTACTAATAGAATTTTGGAAAATATGAACAATTTTTGCCATAGCCTTCTGTTTTATCGACGTGTTAGACTGTGCGTATCGGACGACCAATTGGCCGGTCACGACCGCCACATCCTCGCTCCCCGACGCGTCCCCCGCGTTACGCCGACCCACCCTCGACGCGTCGACCGTGTCCAATGGTCGACTATTCGACCGTTCCCATCCGACCTCCAATGGCTCCAATTTTTACACCCCCCCCCCCCCCCCCAACGGCTATTTTATTAAATACACACTCATTTCAAACTTAATTTTTACCCTTTTTTTACCTTATAAATACCCAATTTTTTTATAAAAAAAATTCACACTTCTCATTTCTTTTCTTCATACTTACTCACATCAATCACACACACTATCTAAAAAATGAGTTCGGACGATGAAATGAATGTCACTAATTTCATTTTTGGCGACGAGGAGGAGGACAAAATTATACATCTTGGTTTTTTACAAACGGCGGCGGCGTTTCTTGCAAGTTCCAGTTCTGGTAACCACTAATCAACAAACTCATCTAAATCTCAGATCTGATTTGATGGAACACATTTGGAATCGACATAATAACCACTAGTTTTTTTATTAACGTAATGTTTTTTTTATCAATGTAATTTTTTTTAATTATTTTTAATCTAATATTTTAATTATTAATGAAATTCAAATAAAAAAAATATTGATCGATCACCCATTACGGGCAATTGGTTGCTGTCTGGTCATGTGTTTGATCAGGAGAGAGAAAACTGATGTGGCGCAGAAGTGTCATGGATGACCAAATTGAGTTTGTTCACCCATTACGCATAGTCTTTGGTTAACAATAAAAGTAGCATCAGTTGATAATCCTAGTTAGGTTAACACAGGACCAGTAGTACTAATTCATATTTATCCATAATCCACAGGATAAATTTTGGTGTTTTATGAACATAGAGAGTGGTTTATGAAATCACGGATTGGAATCAAGAATCGTGTTTGGTCGAACAATATCCATAATCCACAGGATAAATTTTGGTGTTTTATGAACATAGAGAGTGGTTTATGAAATCACGGATTGGAATCAAGAATCGTGTTTAGTCGAACAAAATTCCAATTACAGAGATAAATTCTGAAGAATCAAACTTGAAATTAGCCATGATTTCAAGTTCATGTTTACAATAATTTTGAGAATTTGTATTCTAAAGTGTATGTCAAAGAGACCGATTTTCTCTCTCTTCAAGAGAGAATATCTTCACTTTATATAGATGAAAAACGATGTCATTTATGAGTTAGACAGTTAAAAATAGTTTACGAGTTATCAGATGTTAATAGCGGTTAAATAACAGTTAACAGCTCGTTGCTGAAGCAGCTTGTCATTGCAAATATATGAAGTGAAATTATTCTGATTCCACAATAGCAACCATTATATATCATTAGAAAAGAATCAGTTCTATTACGTATTTACGTACCTTGAACTTGTATGATTTAACTTTTATAGCACAATACTAATAATTAATCATCTCCCTCCATTTTAGCTAGAGTGAAAGCTCAACAACCAAAAACAAACAAAAAGATTGAATATTCTATTTACACCCAATTGATTAAGTCTACTTTTTAACTCAATAAGCATCGAAACTAGTTGTCTCATGGTCATACCTTGATGCCTTTGACTTATTGATTAGTACATGCATGTGTATATAATGAATAATTGTATTGGATCTTAATAAATATTCATACTTCATCTTTATACTTATAAACTACTTCGTAGTTGGCATACGGAATTCACTAATTATATTTTACGAGACAGCATGGCCCGTACGATGCACGGGCTTTGTTCATGATAAAGAGTTATTGGTATAACCTGGAAAGTATAAACAAAGCAAAGTATGTCCGAGTTATTTGTTTTACTTTTCTGGTGAAAGCCTATCTTGCGTCTTCCTCTACTCGAGGGACTAATCCCTAATTCTTTTGCAGTTGATGATGGTCCTAAATTATTTTGTAAATTTATAAACACTGCAAGATGAGCATAATGCAATATTTTAGAAGCAATTTTTTAAAATGAGTTGCATTTGAATATAAAGGCTGTATTAGAATATTAAAGAAATTTTTAATTGATTTTAATTATATAAAACGTTATTTGGCCTTCAATAACGATGGTTGACCGAGTTACAGCTTTTTGGCCCGACCCAAAGCCAAAGCCCAGCAGCATAATGTATATGGATTGATACGACCATTAGGCTCACATAATTGGGCTTAAACACTAATGGGTTTAAAAATAGAAAAGTTACACTCTATATAAATTATTTCAAGGATACGTGTATTTTGGTAAATCCAATTTTTAAAATCAAACATGAAACTTAAAATTTTATGTTATATAGATATATATGAATATAACATCAAACTGATTAATTTTTAATACCATTATGTCTTTAAATCCCGTTGTTTCAGTTAGGGTTCATCTACTTACATATCATCATCATCATCTTCAATCGATGGCTAAACAGTTACGCTTCCTTATCGTCAACCGGCGAATTAATCTATTAATTAGTTCTTATTTTGTAGTCTTTATCGATGTTAAATCATACTACGTTGAATTGAAAAATAGTGAGGATACTATTTTTGTGAACGACATCCGTGTTTTCAATCTTAGAATTCATTTCACAGTACCCAAAATCAATTATATCTTTGTCAAAAAATTGTTTGTTCTATGTAATTCAAGTTTTATAATTACTTTTGGTATTAAACTTTTATAAAATTCAAGTCTTTTATTATTTTGTAAATTTTTAAACACAACATTAGTGTTGAACAACATAAATATCGGTGTGTGTTTTTTACCTGGATCTGACAATTTCAAGTCTTTTAATTCCAGACCACAATAAACCTGGGGTTTCCAATCTAGTCTAATGTTTGTCACCGGATGTATGGTAGATGAAACCCATCTAAGATGTATAAATATGGAGATCATGTTATAATAAATGTGGGAGAAGGTGGAATTTGTCCATAGACACTGATCAAAGATTGAGAATTAAATATGGAGATCATGTTATAATTAGTGGAAGAAGGTGGAATTTGTCCATGTAAATTATTGAGAATTATTCATATTATTACCTTTAAATATCTCTCTAGGGCTACAACACTTAAATCCCAATTCACTTTTATTTATACCAAATTACATATATCAAGCAAAAAGTGTAAAAATTAAATTTGTAAGGATTCTTTTCGCATGCCATTCTTGTTATAATGAATGGAAGAAGATGGAATTTGGCCATGGATATTGATCAAAGATTGAGAATTAAATATGGAGATCATGTTATAATGAATGGAAGAAGGTGAAATTTGTCCATAGACATTGATCAAATATTGAAAATTATTCATTTTTACCTTTGAATAACACTCTTGAGATTTGATTTGTAACCTCCTTCTGATCCTGTAATTTTTTAATAGGGCTACAACTCTTCAACCACAATTCACATCTTTTATGTACAAATTGAGTTGGGCTCGCATGTAATTCTTATAAATTGAGTTGGGTTCGCATGTAATTCTTACAAATTGAGTTGGGTTCGCATGTAATTTTGTTTGGATTTATCACCACCAGATGTACTCGATCGTGCAAAATAAACAAACCTAAATTAAATGATGCATCATTACACAAAAATCACTTACAAAACAATCAGGACATATTTCATCACCAATTAGTCAATATAGAAAATGAAATTTATAATAAGGGAATAGATGAATGAAATTATTTACCAAACGTGTCTATTTATACCAATCATTTTTAATTCGTATGAAAATTTCAATTTATTAATGTATTTAATAAGTGTCTTTACACATGCTATAAAATAAAACTCTTATACTAAGTATAACAATTTAATATGAATTAACTAATCTTAAATTGTGACACTTCATCTACTCAAATAGTTTTTAGAGGGTTAAATTGTATTTACTTAAATATAGGTATTTAATGCAACATTAAATATGAAACTCAATTTTTTATGTTATATGGATTTTATAATTTAATTTGAATACTTATATTGATCATATAATTAAGAAGATAAGTAAGTAAATTTAATAGAACGATCTCTCATATATAATTAAGAGAACCATATATTATTGTCTCTGTGAATAAGCAGACATCCGTTAGCATGCTGATTCCAGAATCCAGATCATTTACCTACCGAACTAACTGACAATGTATACATGATCAGTCAGGAGTCAGGACCAACTAAAATTAAAAGAAAAAAAGGTGCACGTTTGACTTGGTCAACTTTACCTTCTCATTTCTTGCCTCTGGTACCTTTTGTAGGGTGGAAGACACATATAAGTTAGCTTATATTCGTTTTAGTTTTTAATTTTTGAATTTTGGGGAATGAAGTTGTGGTTGTGCACTTTACCTTCTTTTGAGGTGACAATGAACATACCCCATTAAAGCCACTACTTCACTTTTTGACCACAACATCCATGTTTGCTACTTAATCATTTGCCATTCATATATAAGTATATAACACAAATTAGAGTCATACCTGAAAACTTTTATTAAACTGGTGATCACATAATAGTAAGACTTTTTGAATGACTTCTTAAATGTCACGAGTTCGATAATGAACTCCTTGAGTAAAAATTACCAGATGATAAAGAGAATATTCAGAAATGGGCACAACGGTTAGGTTGCGTATATCGCGAGCAAAGCTCGGTCACCCCGGGTAGTTCATTGCAACCGGAATTCCCTTTAAAAATCTTAAAAACTTTACTAAACCGGATCCTATTTATTTCATAAACTTTAAAGTTAGACAATAAAGAAAAACATACAAAATTAAATAAAGAAGAGAAGACTAGCATGTATTTGTCATGATATTAACAAAGGAATATGAACGAATATGCTTTTATTTTTATATTTGCTAAGGACTAAGGTACCAATATATATAAAACATATAGTGGATGCTATATTGATATATTGGGTGGGTCCATACAAACACATTCAATTACGACCACATATGATAACAAAGATTGGCCACTCCTTATACGAAAATTTCATTATCTGTCTTTCAAATAATAGAGTAAAATTCCTATTATATTTTATACAGCATAAATAAACAGGATATTGAGACGATAATATGTAAGATGCTTTATTATCAGGAATTCAACTGCTTTATAATGATAATTTTTAAATAAACATTATTCAAAATATCTAAAAGTCACCTAAATCAAAATTTCATCTGTAATTGGTAGAAATATTGCTTTAAACCTTGTAATAACATTTTTTTCTGTTCACAAGGTATTCCCATTATAAAAGACTCTCCCGTGATAGTCGAGTTGTGCTCGTGATGTATGCGGCCTAATTGTTATTGTGACTATTTTTAAAACTTCACATGGTCATCTGGTAAATATTTACTCGGTGAGGCATATTGATTATGAAACAATAGTTTGTACTTAGATGCTTAATTACGAATAATTCCATGTACAATAATGTTTCTCGAATAAACTTAATCATGTAAGCGAATACCAAGAATGAGAATCGTGTGCATTCCGGTATTATTAATCAAGTTATGTTAGGTATGTGTTAGGAATTGATGCCAAAACCAAAAAAAGCTTTGGCATGTGTCTTTGCTTTGCTTTTGGTTTTCTTACCCCAGGCCCAGCAAGTAAAAGTGTAGAAACCAACTTCTTCTTCTTCTTTGCTCTTTCACTTTTGTCTTGTCTTTTTGTACTTCTATTGTCATTATTTTGATATAATTTGTGTTCTTTTATAATGTTTTTGAACTTTAGGTTTTAAATTAGAAACTTGTTTGTTTTGGGAGTAGAGGTTGTAAAGTTATAAAAATTTGACGGTGAAGACATTTTTTCGTGTATGGGTCCCTCCTCTTACTCCCCGTCCTTATGTTTGTTAGTGGTTTGTCCTTGGAATCATTAATAAACCATTGTCATAATGACATTAAATGCTACCTGGACCATTTAACATCAATTTTAATATTTTAAAGACTTAGTAATTAATAGTTTAATATTAGGATGCTAAATCAGCTCGTGCATAAATTATGTACAATGATATTTAAAAGAAAGTATAAATATACCAACACTTAAACTGTAATCGTTTTGATCATTTTAATTTTTTGATTTTCGTATTGATAATAAGTTTTACTTGGTACACAAACTACTATGTTTTCAAAACATAAATATAACAAGATAATGTATACACTTTATATATACAAATTAAAGTTTTATTTGTTCAATTTTTAGTCTTCTAACGTCCACCTAAACAAGAAAAATGCATACGTGATATGGAATAAATAGAAAATGTAAAACAGATACACATGTTGAAGAATAGAAAGATTTCTTAATTTCCCCCCTCATGAAGTATGAAATTATTTTATGGAAGTGGGATCGAAATTCGAGGATGAGCATTAAAAAGAAGAATATAAAAAGATGATGACACACACTCAATCACTTATACACTAGGCCTATGCTTTTATTTACACGGGTACTCCACACAATGTAACATTATAACTATGGATGGATGATCAATAATTATATTCTGTAGTAGCCATAATAGTAATCTTATCAATTACTCACAGAATTACACATTTAATTTATACTTTGTATTTTATACAATTTTGATCAATGAGGTAGATGGACTCAAAAAGGTATTTTAATAGGATATTGTATGTGTATATTCTATAAATGATAACTCAAATAACTGAAAAAGAATATGTATTGTTGACATGAATACATCAGTTAAGTGTTACTTCCCAAGCGGACGACCTTCGGTTTCCTCCACCATTGGCATGGTTTTTATGTGCCTTCTCTTTGGTTTTCTAAGCGACTTTCGGAAGAGAAGAGACGAGAGGTTGGTGGGGATCCAAAGTGTATTTTAATAGAGTATATTATGTGTATATTTTATAATAATGGTACCAAATAACTATAGAAACAATGTATTGTTGACATGAATATATTAGATGGGTGTCACTTGACGTGACACTTGTATAACAAAAAAACTAAAAATGTCAGTGGTGTCATGATTGACACTAACTTTACATATACTACTGACATACATGTAAGTGTTCAAATTAAATGATAAGATTATGAAAAAAAATTAATGTATTTAGATGATAAAAATATTTTATAGGTAGAAGGATAAAATAAGGTTGTTAAAGA
Source organism: Calendula officinalis (assembly GCA_963853835.1). Lineage (NCBI taxonomy): Eukaryota > Viridiplantae > Streptophyta > Magnoliopsida > Asterales > Asteraceae > Calendula > Calendula officinalis. The sequence continues at coordinate 17,680,889 of OY970822.1, read as the reverse complement.
ATACAATTTTTCATTATATATTTTTTTCATTATATATTTTATATATAAAAGGGAAGTAAAGGAAGCAGGAGAAATGGAAAAGAAAGGTGGAAGAGGAGAGTGGTGTCTGTCTGTGAATGCTATCTACAGATAAACAATTTACAATTCAATTATTTGTGCAACTGATTTGCTTCACATGATGGGTGGAGTTGGAGGATCGAAGAAACTGAAGAAGGCAGCTCAGAAATTGCTTCACACTTGTGGTTCCTTCTCTTTCCGGCAACCCCATCCCGAAACCCCTTCTATTTCTGCTTCTGTCCTCCCGTCCACCACCGTCGTAAGTAACTTCTCCGATCTGATGTTGTCGGTTTTTATCTTGCTAATACTTTTCTTCAGGAATTATAACATATCTTTTGTATCTGCTGTCTTCAAATTACAATTAAGTTAATAAGATTGCTTGTTTGATCATGTGTATATGTATGTTGTGGCTGTTGCAGGTGCTAACATCAGGTTCAATTAATGATTCTCCTAAAGTTTACAAGGATAATCATCCGGATAACATCACACCAGATCCAACCACCTCATCTTCCAAGGTAATTAATCTTCATTTCATAATTATTAAGCAAATGCAGCTCCCTGAATTCAGTCAAATTAAGAACTCATCGTTTACAAATTAAGAACACGATCCACTGAATTAGTAAGCCCTAGAATTATTATCTGTCCACAGATTACTAATTTACTATTAGGGGGGGTACAAAATCGGAACCTCATTTACATCATTCTTGAATGTTGTAAACTAATTTTCCTCCAATTCAAATACCATACCATAAATTGTTAGTATTAAATTTGGGAAATTAACAGTTTTTCTTTTACAATTGCAGACAATGTGTGCAATATGTCTAGAAGCACTCAATTACGACTCATGCACAAACCCAGGGCAAGCCATATTCACAGCACAATGTTCACATGCTTTTCATTTCGATTGTATCGCCTCAAATGTCCGCCATGGTGGGGTCACATGTCCCATATGTCGGGCTCAATGGACCCACCTACCCCGAAACTTAAAACTCCCACCTTGCAGTTTCCTCTACCAAAACCAAACCGATGACCCGATTCTCCAAATCCTTGATGACTCAATCGCCACTTTCAGGGTTCACAGGCGCTCAATCCTACGGTCAGCACGATACGATGATGATGACCCGATTGAGCCCAATCACAATCTCAACCATCCCCGTCTTCATCTCTCCATTTTACCCGAGCCCGTTTCACTTTCTCATCAACCCACGGGCTACCCGTACTCACCATGTTGTCTGTCTGTAAGACTATCGCATCAGCCCGCTATGGACTTGGTACTTGTGGCATGCCCAAACGGGCCGCATCTCCGGCTTATAAAACAATCAATGGTGTTAGTGGTTTTTTCACTTCGGCCCGTTGACCGTTTGGCGGTTGTGACATACTCCTCTGCAGCAGCGCGTGTTTTCCCTCTCAGACGAATGACATCATACGGGAAACGGGCTGCATTACAAGTGATTGATCGGTTGTTTTACATGGGGCAAGCTGATCCAATAGAAGGATTAAAAAAAGGGGTAAAAGTATTAGGAGACCGATCATACGAGAACCCAAAATCATGTATCTTGCATCTTTCCGACAACCCAACAAGACCATACCACGGGTTTGATACCGAAACGGGGATCCAAATTCATCGGTTTCATGTTGGGTATAGTTTTGGGACTTCAAACGGGTTTGTGATGCATGAATTTGAGCAGTTTTTAGGTAGGGTTTTGGGGGATAAAATAAGGGAAATACAGTTGAGAATTAGAGAAGATGGTAGGATGGTGAGACTTGGTGAACTTCAAGGTGGTGAAGAACGAAGAATCCCATTAAACGTAAGTGAAAACGGGAACGTTTGTGTGGAGTTCAGTTATGTTGAAGATGATGGAGTTAGGGAATGTGTGAGAACAGGGGAAGTTATTGTTATGGTGGGGTCAGGTGCAGGGGATAAAAGGGAGATTGGGAGTGATGTTGAAGATGGTAGGAGTAGTAATGCTGGAAATTGGGACTATCATGATCCTTTTATGGCAAGAAGATGGGCTAAACATTTACATGCTTACAGGCTTTGAATTACAACTTGTTAATGTTTTATGTGTGATTGTGTTGTTCATTTGTGTATCATTTTTAACACTAAACTTTGAGCTGTCGTTATTTGGACATTCCTTGTAAAAGTAGAGTAAAAACAACCACAGCTTTGTGTGATTTATCTTCTCCGTGATACTTGATGATTATACTCATTTTATGATAGAAAGGAATCATTATGGGTATGGGAATGATAGAAAGGGGGAATGGAAATGGGTATGAGTACTTAAAAAACTAATGTTTGGTTTGTCATTTTTAGCATGCGAATGAAAGAACATATAACATGATAAAGGACGTAAACAATTGATGATGACTAATGAGAGGAATTGTGCTGACGCTAAATTTAGAAGCAGAAGGAATTAATGATTCAATATTTACAACAAGGCATTTAAAAAAGAATTGGAAGTAGGTAATGGAATCACGCATTGCGTGAAAAGAAGCAGTAAAACATGCTGACAAATATAAAAATTTTAAAAGCAGGAAAATATTAGGGTCAACTCGATCAGCTTGTAACCTAACCAACCCGGTTCCTTATAGGGTTATGTAGCATGTTAATTATAAAATAAGTGAAACTCGAATCAACCCGGCCCGCTTAAGGCTTGGGTAATCTCGATTAACACCCCTACTTATGGGCATGAAATAAGAACGTTATATAAATAAAAATCAAGATTCTAAATAACGCAAGGCCTGCCGTGACATCATGGTCAAGTCTTAAGGCAATAACGTGCCGTGACTATGTCATTTCTTAAGGCACGATGTAAGCCGATAATTTTGTATATAATGTATAATTATATATACAATTATATAAACAAAGATGAAAAAAACATAATTATTAATTTATAATACAGTTCATCAATATTTTTATTCATTTTCGACATATTAACTATTTTTATAACTAAATGACTATATATACTTAACTCATATAACTCGGTATCTTTAATATGTTCATAAAACATAGCTTATCATGTGTAAATGTGGGCAAAGTTGGAACTTAACGTATAACTCGGTATCTTTAATATGTTCATAAAACATAGCTTATCATGTGTAAATGTGGGCAAAGTTGGAACTTAACGTATAACTCGGTATCTTTAATATGTTCATAAAACATAGCTTATCATGTGTAAATGTGGGCAAAGTTGGAACTTAACGTATAACTCGGTATCTTTAATATGTTCATAAAACATAGTTTATCATGTGTAAATGTGGGCAAAGTTGGAACTTAACGTATAACTCGGTATCTTTAATATTTTCATAAAACATAGCTTATCATGTGTAAATGTGGGCAAAATTGGAACTTAACGTATAACTCGGTATCTTTAGTATGTTCATAAAACATAGCTTATCATGTGTAAATGTGGGCAAAGTTAGAACTTAACGTATAACTCGGTATCTTTAATATGTTCATAAAACATAGCTTATCATGTGTAAATGTGGGCAAAGTTGGAACTTAACGTATAACTCGATATCTTTAATATGTTCATAAAACATAGCTTATCATGTGTAAATGTGGGCAAAGTTGGAACTTAACGTATAACTCGGTATCTTTAATATGTTCATAAAACATAGATTATCATGTGTAAATGTGGGCAAAGTTGGAACTTAACGTATAACTCGGTATCTTTAATATGTTCATAAAACATAGCTTATCATGTGTAAATGTGGACAAAGTTGGAACTTAACATACGTTAAGTCCTTACAGGTTATATACCCATGACCCAAGCTTTGGAACATGACAACATGGAGAAGGGTTAAACTTTAGGGAGCCATAACGAAATTAAGGTGAACTTTTTAAAACCATTTTCTTATCTAATATTAAGAGTTTGACAAAACTTAAAAGAAAATAAGAAAACTGAAAATGATGAAATGAAAGAAGGCAAGAGATGAAACGATAAAAGAGACAAAAACGTGAAAAGCAAAGCATAAAATGAAAATAGAAATAAAATACTACCTCCGTAAGTGATACATTTGAGAAATTGCGGTTTTTGAGGTAAAAAATTGGAAAGTGATTTAAAATAGTATAAAGTGGATAGTTAGTGGATAATGGGACCCACTTCTTTTGGATGTAGTGAAATTTATGATGTTTAAAAGTAAAAGTAAGAATAAAAGAGTAATTTTACTTTATTAAAGTAGATAGTTAGTGGAAAAGGGGTCCCACTTTTTTACCAAATATGAAAAGATTTTAAAGTATATCACCTATTTTATTTCACCCCTTTTAAAAGTGTATCACTTATTTTGATACGGAGGTAGTAGATGAGATGGAGTTACCTTAACCTTTGGTTGCCTTGTACTTGGACTTTCTTTCTTCAATTCACCCCACCTCAGGAGGAGAGAGAGATCATCACCATTCACATCACATCGTACGCAGCAGAAGCAACACCAGCCGGCCCGAATATCATCATCATCCGCCGGTGTTTGACTCATCTCCTCCTTTCAAACAACATTCAAATCCTCCCTCTTCATTCTGCAAATCGCCTTCATTCTTCCACATCTGGACCGGGTGAGTGTTATTTCTTCTCCTACTTTACGCCCGCTTAATCAATTGCATAAACATCTCAGATAATTATCCTTTCCATTTGCAGTCCATCGGATTTGATTTGATTTGAAGGTATTTTTGCTCAATTTCAACCCTAGGTTTTTTGTCTAATTATTTATACCTAGCATCTGGTTTTGTTTGTGATTTTTTATTCGTGTACAAGTTCAATTTCTATAATCGGGATCTAGATGCGTGATGTAAACTAGTTTTTCCGTTTAAGCCTATCTGAGCTTTTTCTTTTTCTTTTTTGTATATTTACTTGTTCGGACTTTCTTCGCGTCTAATAATTGATCTAACGTGTCTGATTCAGTGACGTCTACAGACTACATCACCTGGTTGAATTCACAAATTTTGTTTTCACTGCCTTTGTTTAGCCTGAAAGATCCTTCTTTAGACAATGCCGCTGTTTCATTTCCAATAATTGAACTAACGTGAAATAGCTGTTTCTTCTCTACATATTTTGTTATAATCTCCAAAAAATAGCATACAGTGTTCAGTTCCCCCCCCCCCTTTTGTGTGCTGATTCAGCTGTGCTAATAGTTTTCCCTGTCCATTGACACCTCACCATTTATCTGTCTATCATTTCATCGTGAAAGATAACAAGTGTTCTCTGAAGTTTCTTTAATTCTAGGATATGTCACAGTTGACGTCTTTGCTTTTATTGTTAATCATACATGTTGCAATAAAAAAACACTGCAATTTTTCATTTTTAAATTATTTTATTTTAGGAAGGGTTGGAATTATCTCTGTAAGATATTTGAGACGTATCTAATTAAATATCCATTTTTGTGAAACCTACAAACTTAATATGGTAACAAAAAAGTCAACACTTATAATTGAAGCAAAGTTACTTATTTTACTTTCTTCAAGAACAAGTTTTAATGTTGCAGGAGTACCAAATTACGAGACTTTTTGTGTTAATTTACTCTCATATTGATTTTTAAGGTGAAAGACTTGTATATCAAGTGAAGAGTTGTGCTAATTAAAGTTTAATCTGCAAAGAAATACATATTATGCATTAAACATCGATCAATATCGGTGCACATATTATGGATGTAGTCGATGGATCTAATGGTCTCAACAACAATGCTAGTTTAGCCTCCAAACAACGACTTCGTTGGACTCATGAACTTCATGAACGGTTTGTTGATGCTGTTGCACAACTTGGTGGCCCAGATAGTGAGTTATCTTCATTTTCATTTCATATATTTTAAGTTTGAGTTTATTACATAAATCCTCCATGTGATTTGTATAAATCTATGGATTTCTTCCCTCAACTTTTTTCTGTTACACAAATAGTCCATAATTTTGAAAGTTGTAATACCAACAGTCCCTAATTTTGAAAATTGGCAAAACATATTCACCTTATGTAGTGACATTTAGTAGGCTATTTTTGCTATTATTATATATAAATAAATATCATGGTTGACTGAGTTTTGGTGTACAGGGGCTACCCCAAAAGGTGTGCTCAGAGTAATGGGTGTTCAAGGTCTAACAATCTATCATGTGAAAAGCCATTTGCAGGTAGGCCACATGCTAATAGTTTGACCATGCTCACTTGTCTGCTTTGACTTTGTTGACTTATGCATGCTTGTTAATTATACAGAAGTATCGGCTTGCAAAATACCTCCCAGATTCCTCGTCTGAAGGTATCAGTTTAATTTAAATTTTCAATCGTTATTTGATAATTAAAGTCGAAAGGTGATCATTGCTGTAAATAAATAAATACTGATCGTTTTATGATATTGATAATGCAAGGAAAAGCGTTTGACCAGAAAGAATCGGGTGACATGCTTTCCAGTTTGGATGGGTCATCGTAAGTTCATTTGTTTCATTTTTATTTTTATTTTATGGTTTAAACGTGTGTGTGTTGCTTTTTCACATTCAATTATTAATTATTAATAATATATATGTGCATAGTGGAATGCAAATTACAGAAGCACTCAAGCTGCAGATGGAGGTCCAAAAGCGACTGCATGAACAGTTGGAGGTATTATTCTTTCTAACAAAACTGTTATAATTATAAATTCTTAAAACTGCGTAATTTTGAAAGGGTAAAATGGTCATTGTGTAATAGGTACAAAGACAGCTTCAGTTACGAATAGAAGCCCAAGGAAAATACCTGAAAAAGATCATCGAAGAACAACAGAGGATCGCTGAAGGTCTACCAAACTGTGAAGACAAGAATAATAACCCAGAAAGCAAAAACATAACAGATCATGTGGGCCCACCATCTGAATGTGGCCCAATAAAAAACATTTCAGTTGATGAAACGGGTGAACCTTTAACACCTGACTCTGGTAGTGGTTGCCACATGGGCGAGAACCCGAACCCATTAAAAAGGCAACGGGTGGGTATGGGGTTAGGGTTAAGTCCCCAGATTCTTGAGTCAGGCATAAGGCCACCATTTAATCATCAACAACAACAATCAGTTTATCTGACAACAACAGCAGAGCAGTTTGGTCATTCATCGGGTGACAATGAAGATTAACCAACCAACCAATAATCATGCTATGTTTTGTACCTGTGCAGTTTATAGAAATATATGTATTCGGTTAGGTCAAAAGAGTGTGGTAAGTGGGCAATCGTGTTAGTATTATTCTCATGTCAATTAGAAGATGATGTTAATGTATTTGTTCCTGTGTGGTCATTGATTTTCACTGCACTTTTCTTGTTATATTAAATATTGTATTTGTAATGTAAAACAGAGCTTATTTTCTCGGTTGAGTAATTGGTAGATCCTGCATTTAAGTTTGAAATTAGGGTTTGGTTGGTCTATGCATGCAAATGAAGCCTCTATTTATGTTTGATGTAATAGTGAAATATAGCACGTTCAACAAGTAACAGCTGAATCAAGTTTAATATATATTAATGGGCCTCAAATGTAACACTTTAGGATGTCGTTGAAAAAACATCTAGAAATGTTACACTTTTGAGTTGCTTGAATAAGGATCTTTCTCTGTTTACCTTTTTATGTGTACATGATCAGACCTTAAATGTTCCAAGGCTTAAACTTGTTTGATTATTTATTAATCTGGTTGGAGTTGTTAAAACCTAATCCACTATGACATGTTTGATTTGGTCATATGAATCCCGCCCTGCCATCAACAACAGGGATTATCTAAAACAAAAAAAAGGGTCCTTTAGTCGCTTAACTGGGTCTACCACCAACCCATCCTTTCAAACATGTTTCACCACTTAGAACCTAGATAAAAACTATAATAAAAGGGAAATGAAACAAAACCGACGGAGGACTGTAGTAGGCAACAAGCTCACAGCTTATCCTTAGGTCGCTGGTTCGAATCCAAATTTCTTCTCTTTTTTGCATGCAACTATCAAAATTTCCTTGTTACCTATTTTCTGAAGCAACATTTATCAGTGATTAATAATCCTCTATATGAAATAGCCTGTTGTCTGAAAGAAGACCCAAAGTTGAAATAAACAAAATAAAAAGTTACTTTCTGAATATAATTGTCACGAAACAAAACACAGAGTTACAAATTCAAGAATATATCTTAACAAAATAACAAACAATATTATGAGTCTCTCCAAGGAACCATAAAACTTAGCATATGAAATAAACATTATAACAGTAGTAGCCTTCTACCTCCTAAAAGCATTTCCTTCGGTCCTTTTTTGTGAGTAATGAGTCCTCCTGCGAACACTCTCTTCAATGGTGGAACTGCCACCTTTTTCAGCACCATAAATACTTTTGTGAGCAACATCCAGAAAGTTCTTACCACTTGAAGTTGCATTCTTAACTTCTTTAGCATCATCATCTTCTGCCTGTTTCAACCGTCTCCATCTTTGTTCTTCGTGCAACTCTGCATCCATTTGCATCTCCTTCAGTTTTGCAGCTCTTTCTTCTTTAGATACTTCCATGCTATTTCGTCTCACTCTATTATTATTATTATTATTATTATTATTATTATTATTATTATTATTATTATTATTATTATTATTATTATTATTATTATTATTATTATTATTACTATTATTATTATGAGTTGGTGGAAGATTTTTCCTGTCTCTTTTACCATTTTCAGACTCATGTCGTTTTTCTACATTGTTGTATCTTCCACGTTCATCTTTGTGTTTCGAGCGGTGTTGACTTGGGCTGATGCTTCTTTCTTCTTCTTCATCCTTTGAGTTGACTCGATGTTTGGTAAATCCTTCTTCAACATTACTATTATTATTATTGTTGTTACTATAATAGCTCTCACGTTTACGTCTGTCGGTTTGGAAACGATCCTTATGTTTTAACCGGTTTCTTTCTTCTTCTTCATCATCTGAGTCGACTCGATGTTTGGCAGATCGTTCTTCAACGTTATTATTATTATTATTATTATAGCTTTCACGTTTACGTCTTTCAGTTTGGAAATGATCCTTATGTTTTAAGCGGTTTCTTTCTTCTTCTTCTTCATCATCTGAGTTGACTCGATGTTTGGTAGATCGTTCTTCAACATTATTATTATAGCTTTCACGTTTATGTCTGTCAGTTTGGAAACGATCCTTACGTTTTAAGTGGCTTCTTTCTTCTTCTTCTTCATCATCATCTGAGTTGACTCGATGTTTGGATGATGTATGTTTTGACTTCTTCTTGCGGTGGTGATGCTTTTCTTTTTCTTTGTCTGAGGTTTTGTCCTTTTGCTTCTTGGCTTCAACCTATAAGAAAGAGTAAAGATTACAACAGGGAAGAATTATTAATTAAAAAAAAAAAAAAAGTTAGCTGTTGACTTACAGATTTACGGATCATTGCCATTTGGACTGGATTATTTTTGACACGAGCTAGTGCTTCCTGTTCACGTTGCTTTATCATAAGTAATGGATCTGAATGGAGTTTTCTCCATGCATCATTAGCAGACTGAGGTTTATCTTCAAATAAAGCCCCTGGTGCAGACTGTTGCCAAAAAACATGATTAATTAACATATCATAAATCCTTTACCTAATAGTATTTACAGTATCCTAATCATGTAACCTACACTACTCATTTATACAACTACAAAAAACCGTTGTAGTTTTGGAATTGCAATGTATCATCTTATCCTAATTGAAGCAATTAAGGAGATTTAACGTAAAATCAACAAAAGATATACTAAAATAATATTGAGGCCTTGAGGGTCAACATTCTCGATTTTATATAGTTGTGTAGTTGCATACAAAACTTGCTTGTCTAGTAATATAGTGCTAGTACGTATAATTAAGCCCTGCTGGAATCTAGACTATAAGAGTAATTTAGTTTTAAAAAGAGAATGTAAATTTAAGATGGAAAAGTTAATTATCTGTTATTTCATTATTTATTATTATGTGTTGACAAAAGGTATGATTATGTATAAAACTAAATTATTTCTTAGTACATGTTAAACCTAAAAAAAACAAAAATAAAGAAAACTAAAAAAATTTGAGCAATACGATTTGTGTCTATCTGATATAAGAAGAGGATAACTACACTAATGAAGGATGATAACAAAAAAAATTACAAATGGTATGATACTGTCTCTCAAACTTCTGGGCTTACTAACTCAAATTGGATCTACTGGTGGAGTGTTTGCAGAAACAAGCTTAAAACGTCAAAACCTACAACCATCATCTGCCTAAGATACAACAGTTCAATACTTAATCTGAAGATTATGGAAGTGATAATGTTTTGTAAGATCATGTTGAACACCATAAAACCTAATACTTTAGCCTATCCATTTCATTAAGTGCTATATATCTTTGATGATAAATTCTTATTGATTTGAATCAACTAACATTGCCTAGTTAAAATGATATTTCCATTGATTTGCACACTTTTTCTCTCAGCAATTTGGACTTGCTGACATAAATAAAACGAATTGAAGAAAACTGAATCGAACAATCAGGGTACCTTGTTCGCAGTAGCGGAAGATTCGGGTTCTGCCTTGGGAGGAAGCGATTCGAGAGACTTAAATCCATCAGAACTGCTAGCCTTCCCTACCGCCAATCCAGAATCATATAAAAAATCCAATCGTTCTTGCTTCCTGCAATTGAATATAATCGGTAAGTGGTTGAAGCAGAAAAACCCTAACCCTAATTCCTAATTGTTCCTGAATTAACAATAAGAAGTTAGTTAGAAAGAAACTACTTACGGGACTAGGCCTGCCTGTTCCTGAAGGAGACGAAATTCGGATTTCTCCCTTTCTTCGTGGATCTGCTTTCGGAGTTCTTCAAGCTTTCTTTGTTCGGCATCATGCTTCTGCTCTGCTTTCCAGACGTTTTCGATGTTCCGTAGACTACCGGTGTGCCACCCTTTCTTATTCAAAAATTTCATACCCATGATTGCTGATTAAGAAGAAGATCGCAGAAAGATGGTGGTTTCTATCTGCTGACCGGTGATCGCATCAATTCAGAATCGAGAGTTAAAACCATTTTCCCCACCCCACCCCTCGTTTTTGAGATAAGCTTTATCATATTGACCAGGAAGCCCCTTAACTTTAGATTAGATGTTCTTACAACCCAGACCTAAAATACAGTTCAATACTTCGTATATATTTAAAAATAACTTATTCATTAAACGCATCAAAATGCTTGTCCTGCATTACACAAATATTATTATTATTTATTATTATTACTATTATTATTATTATCAATTTGGGTTATGTTTTTAGATTTTTCTTATGGGTGAAAATTGAAGCTAATGTGAAATTATTTCTATAACTTTTATTTCAATGATAACATTTTTATTTCACTTTAAGTATTCATATATAACGAGAATTGCAATATTTTTTTATTAAAACACAGGGCGGTATGTTTTAGTGCATCCAAAGGAAGTATAACTGAGTTTCAAGACTATGAGACTAAGAGTTTTATACCATTCGGAACATACGGACAAATAGCCGGTCGTTATATAACAATCACAATCATTTTATTTTATCTCCTTATTCTTTTGTTATTATTAGGGTACTGGGTGTCGACCTATGTTAAATTTATGTTAATATGGTTTTAACACTCATCTTAAAATGACCTCCTTTGTTTAACATTTATATAATATGTATTTGGAATCCACAATAATACTCCAAACCAATCACAATTTAGAGAAAAAAAAGAAAAAAGAAACAAAGTTTTTTTTTCTAGTGTCTGTTATTTGCATGGCGACACTTTGGCGCTCCTTTGGTGAATTTCACACCTTGCGCTTTTAGTATTAACGTTTATTTTAAAGTTAAATATATGTACTTATGTATATCTTATTAACCGAATATATTAGTTAATTATGGTAGATATATTATAAACTTATAATTATCTTGTATATATATCTTTTATTTTCGGTAGTTATCACCTATCATTGTAATTATAAATATAATGATAATCTCTTCGCAAATTAGTGAAGATTCAAACATCATATGGTATTAGCCAAAAATCGTTCCTCTCTCAAACCCTAAGCCAGCCGTCGCCTTGTTCTTCGAATCCTACTGTTCGTCGCCACTTAGCAATGGTCGGCGGACCTTCTACTTCGTCTGATAACTCGGACAATACTCTCTCCCTCTCAACCATTCTACACATGATCACCCTCAAACTTTCCCCCACTAATTACCTCCTATGGCATAAACAAATGCTACCGCTCCTTACCTACCAAAAACTTACGGGGTATGTTGACGGGACAATACCCGCACCTCCGTCCACCATCACCGTTGAGCAGGTTGTTTCCGTCAATCCCGAATCCACATCGTGGTTAGCATCTGATCAGAGAGAACATATCATCATCCAAGCCTCGTTGAGCGAAGAGGCTATGGCCGACACTCTCGGTCACACCACATCTCATGCAGTATGGACAGCCCATGAATCTGCCTATCGTCACGATTCTGTGGAACGTGTTCACACGCTCCGTGACAGCCTTCGCACTCTCAAAAAAGGCGTATCTACAGTGAATGAATATGCCCGGAAATTTAAGCATGTTTGTGATCAACTTAATGCTATCGGCCATCCGCTCGCCGACGATGACAAAAGTCATTGGTTTTTATGTGGTCTTGGATCTGGGTTTGAAACATTCTCCACCACACAACGGCTAATCTCTAAAACCACTGTTCCGCAACTTGGTCTCTCAAGCTGAGAGTCACGAGATGTTTCTTCAGTCTCTGAATGACTCTACCATTGCCCCGGTTGCTTTCAATGTCACTCGAGAAGGTAACAATTCTTCCACCCGTGGTCGTTATTCTAACCATGGAAATTCTTCTCGTGGTAGGGGTCGTGGAAATCGGCGTCCACCACATTTTCAATTATGCAGGACCGATGGCCATTATGCTACACAATGCCCGCAGTTGCCAACCTTTGCTCGTCAATCTCCCAACATTGATGCCAACCTAGCCGAGGCTTTCAATGCTCAATGCAACACGTCCGCACCCGATTGGTTTGTTGATACTGGTGCGACGGCACACATGGCAAACACGTCCGCAAATCTTGACAATACCGCCCCATACACCGGTAACGATTATGTTTATTTTGGCAATGGTGCAAGTGCTCGTATTACACATGTTGGGAAATCGCAAATCTCTCCCAATATTTCGTTACTTGATGTTCTTGTTTGTTGGATCCCAACAACACAAACGTGTTGCGTTATGACCGAGTAACGAAGATAAGATAAATGAACAACAAGATTTCAATGATTAAGAGTTTATTAAAACAACTTAATACAGTACAAAGTTTGCGGAAATAGATAGTACACAACTAACTAAAACTCTATACTTGAAATGACACTTTAGATCGCTCAAAACTAGAAGAGTATGTACTGAGAGTTATATCAGCTGATACTAACAGCTGATATTAATGCCTTAGTAATAACTATGGAGGAGTTAATACTTAGACAAATAACTAACTCTCAGAGAATGTTCTTGTGCTATGATTTCTAAAAGGTGTGTGTAAATGCAAGCATTTACGTCTGTATTTATAGCCCAAGATCCATGTTCCTTTGTCCACAAGTTAGACGACGTGTAAACATATTATTCATCGATGTGGACTTGTCTATGGATCATTAAATGCTCTTGCACAAGTTATTGTCCCAAGTGTACTTTGTGTCAACTACTTCCGGTACCCTTTCTGACGCACAGTGAAAGGTGTACTACATAAGTACAGAAATAGTTGACTTTCTCTTTACATGCTTGGAGGGACAAACGATGATAATGTACTGACATTATCTTCTATTCCAAAATAGAAGATCCTCATCGTTTTCTTCTTCTTTGAGCGGGAAAGGGAAATGTTCAAAGTGTCAAGAACATTTCCTTTAAGTCTTCATCTGCAGCAGGTACTATCAGCTGATTCCACAATCAGCTGAATAGTCTTCTTCTTGTCTTTGTCCTTTGGTCATAGACTTCGAATAAACTCTCGTTAATAGCTGTTGATTTGACTTGTTGTCCTAAAGCTAAGTACGTACTCAGCTGAAGGTTTATTGTATATACTTGCTTCAGCTGAGAGACATACTTCAGCTGATATTTATTCTTCTTAGTTATCGATCATCAAATCTTATTTACTTAGTCTTGGACTAACATTGTTATTCCTCAATTGACTAAAAATCTACTCTCTGTTAGTAGGTTAACTCAAGACAACCCGGTTGATGTTTTATTTTCTGATCCTTTGTTTTTTATTCAGAACCGCCAATCTAAGGAGACACTCGCTCAAGGAAAACGTAGAAACGGTCTCTACGTACTCGAGCATGGTCAAAGAGCTTTTTTAGCTAAACTTTCCTCTCGTCGTTTACAAGCGTCTTTTGAATTATGGCATTCTCGCTTAGGTCATGTTTCGTATGACATTATATCTTGTTTGAATAAATTAGGTTGTTTGTCCGTTAATTCTCTTTTACCTAATCCTCGTTTGTGTTCTTCTTGTCAATTGTCGAAAAGTAAACATTTGCCATTTGATGTTAATTTAAAACGTTCTTTGCATGTGTTGAATCTGATTCATTGTGATTTATGGGGACCGTCTCCCGTTACATCGTTAGATGGTTACCGTTATTATGCAATTTTTATTGATGACTACTCACGTTTTACTTGGTTTTATCCCTTGAAAGCTAAATCCAACTTTTATCGGGTATTTGAAACATTTATAACCTTTGTGCAAACACAGTTTTCTTGCAAGATTAAGGAGTTTTAGTCGATGGTGGCACCGAGTTTATTAACAATCAAGTGCGTGCACTTCTCTCCAAAAATGGCACTCATCATCGGATTTCTTGTCCTTATACACCACAACAAAATGGACGTGCCGAGCGCAAACATCGACACATTACGGAAACGGGTTTGGCTATGATGTTTAACGCTCATGTCCCGGCTTATTCATGGACACATGCGTTTAGTTCCGCTACTTATATCATAAATCGGTTACCAACGAAGCTACTTGATAACAAATCTCCGTATGACTTATTATTTTCATCTACACCCAACTACGGGAATTTTCGGGTTTTTGGTTGCCGTGTTTTTCCATATCTCCGGGGCTATTCATCAAATAAATTAGCTCCACGAAGTGCTCCATGTATCTTTATTGGTTATAGTGCTCAATACAAAGGTTATCGGTGCCTTGACTTAACCACCATGCGAGTCTACACAACTCGCCATGCTCAATTCACCGAAGAACTTTTTCCGTTCTCGGGTAACCCGCAAACTACACCTTCTGCAACATTATTTTTATCATCCTATTGTGATGATTATCCCATAACAACTACCACCCAAAACTCACCCACAAACACACCTACTGCCGATACTCCTACAACTCCACCAAATATACCACAAAACTCCCAACCACCTACTGTTCCATCTTGTCCCTTATGTCCGGACCCACCACCCACAACTACTCACCCACCCGCAAATCCACCACCCACCGTAACACCCACTGTTCCAGCCCCTGATCTGGAACCCGACGCTGCCTTGCCGGATCTGCCAAACCCGCAGCCTCCCCAACCCGTTCCACTGTCATACCCTATGGTTACCCGATCGCAAGTTGGTACTTTTAAACCACGGCACATTGCCGATCTTGCTCACTTATCTTCATCTCCGCTTCATCACGCCCTCTTTGCCTCAAAAGAGCCAAAGGGATTTAAAACCGCGGCTCGTGACCCAAAATGGTTTTCGGCTATGCGAGATGAAATGAAAGCACTAAACCTTAATGCCACTTGGGATCTTGTTCCTTGACCCGTGAAATCAAATGTGGTTGGTTCCAAATGGGTGTTTCGTACCAAATTTCATGCGAATGGTACAATTGACAAGTATAAAGCTAGACTCGTTGCAAAAGGCTTTACTTAAATACCGGGACTCGATTATTTCGCAACATTTAGTCCCGTTGTCAAAGCATCCACAGTTCGTATCATCCTTTCTATTGCAATGCTCAACAAATGGCCACTTCATCAACTTGATGTAAAGAATGCTTTCTTAAATGGTAACTTATCCGATCTTGTCTACATGGATCAACCTCCCAGATTTGTTGACCCCAAATTCCCGAATCATGTTTGTCACCTCAAGAAAGCTCTTTATGGTCTTAAACAAGCACCACGGGCTTGGTTTCAACGCCTAAGCTCATTTCTCGTTAGCATTGGTTTTTCTTGTAGTCGAGCCGATACTTCATTATTCATCTACAAGAATGGTACGAACATCCTTTACTTATTGGTGTATGTTGATGACATTATTTTAACCGGCAACAATTCCACTGTTATTTGTGACTTTATATCACGTCTCAATAAGGAATTCCTTATTACGGATCTTGGCAAACTTAACTATTTCCTTGGTCTTGAAGTCTCTTACCACACCTCGGGAATCTTTTTAAGCCAATCCAAATATGCTTATGATATTCTTGCTCGAGCACACCTTCTAGATGCGAAACCGGTTTCCACACCGCTCTCTACATCTACTTACTTTACTAGCCAAAGCAAGCCCTTTTCGGACCCGACTCTATATCGGTCCCTTGTTGGAGCATTACAATAACTTACCATCACACGGCCCGACTTATCTTATGCGGTTAACAAGTAAGTCAATTTTTGCACGCTCCAACACAATATCACTTTCAGGAGGTTAAACGGATCTTGTGGTATGTCAAGGGCACAATGACGTATGGTCTTACCTTTTCACACTCTCCATCACCGACCATCCTTGGTTACTCCGATGCGGATTGGGCACGATGCATTGAGACTCGTCGCTCTACTTATGGTTATTCTATATTTCTTGGTGGGAACTTAGTTTCATGGAGTGCGAAAAAGCAACCCACCGTGTCTCGCTCGAGTTGTGAATCGGAATATCGATCCAAGCTACATGTTGGTCCTCCCCCCATTTCGCTTGTGGGGGGTAACCAAATATATTAGTTAATTATTGTAGATATATTATAAACTTGTAATTATCTTGTATATCTTTTATTTTCGGTAGTTATCACCTATCATTGTAATTATAAATATAATGATAATCTCTTCACAAATTAGTGAAGATTCAAACATCATACTTATGTATATCTGTCCCAGTCTAAATATCTATATTGACATAATTATTAATGCTTAGACTATCTATATTTGATTTAATTATTAATGTTGTAGCAGTAAGTTGTTATTAAGAAGAGAATGACATAAATCATTGAATTAAATAATATATTAATACGTAGTTATAATTAGTGACATACCAGAAGAACCTTCGTGTAATTTACTCTGAAACCAAACCAAGAACAAATATATAAATATTGCAGTGTTAAACTTGAATAACTGACTTCTTGTTAAGAACTAAAAACCAAGAAAAATAAGCATCGCATTTTACCAATGAAATTTACCCAGTTTACCAACAACAAAATTAGGATGCTGATTTTCAGTAAGTAG
This sequence comes from Calendula officinalis, assembly GCA_963853835.1. Lineage (NCBI taxonomy): Eukaryota > Viridiplantae > Streptophyta > Magnoliopsida > Asterales > Asteraceae > Calendula > Calendula officinalis. The sequence continues at coordinate 17,663,453 of OY970822.1, read as the reverse complement.
TCAGACTCCATATACATAATAACCAGCCCCCACTAACGATTTTCTTTTGGCTTCATCCATGTGCACTTATGTTGCTATACATATGAATTTATGCACACAAAGGACCATTTTATCATTTCTGGTTGCTATATTGAATACAAATCTTATTCTCTATGCAAACTTTGAAGAAAAGAAGAGATTTTTCTTCAAAAACAATCGTTTAGCACCTTGATTCTTGGACAACAAAGGCATCATTCTTATTGTTCTTGCTACAATCTAACTGCATTAGATGTCCCCGTAAACTACAATCTTCCACCTGTGATTCACTCAAACCAATCAGCTCAAATTTGCTACATAAGCAACAATAGTCATAGAAAAAGCAAGATGTTTGTTTACCTGCAAATTGTGCGTCTTTAGCAATAAATTTCCACATTCCTCAACTAATGCTTTTTCAATATCATTTACGCTTGCTAATTCTGACATCAAACTATCCATTTCTTTTGCCTGCATATGACAACATTCTCTAATCAGAATCTTTATTTAGATGCAACATTAGTTGGTACCAAAATCATGTCTTGTACTTGTATTATTATTATTATTATTATTATTACCTTGGGCAAAAAACTTTGCATGTGGTGAAGTATCATATCTGCAGTTTTGACTGCCAAATCCAGAGCATCTCCTGCCTCTTTTATGTTAACCTGCCATGAAACACATCTTAGTAATCATTAAACATGTTTTATATAATAAAGATAAACAAAATTTTTGAAACAAAATTCGTCTTACGTGAATATTCCCACTAACAGGAAGCCGGAGCAAGGAGTTGGTTAAAGCATTTGTAACTTCTGACAAGGAACATGTGTAATCGTCCTCCAAAGTAGACCATTCATCAAGATATGGCATCTGTATTGACCCAAGGTAAAATAAGTGTTTTTGTAGAAGAACGAAATTGTATAAAACCTTATTAAATACTTACACTGAAAAAAATTAAGATATTACACAGATTATATGTTTTTGGTAATCATATTTGAATCCTGAAAATATATAGATTGTTGACCAAAAGTCAAAATTGGACAATAGCCTTACCTGAGAATCAAGAATGGTGGAAAGAGCTTTTATCTGTCTCAATACCACGAGTTCAGACTTCTTCTTCTTCACAGAATCTCGTAGATTAGATATATCAGCTCCAACAAAAAAAAAAATTGTTTCTGCGTAAAGAAACATTTTTTCAATATTCATATTCAATTATACAATTGTCACTACATAATCAAAATTTACTCACACATTAACCAGTGCATTATTATGAGAAACAGGGATTAACAAACCTCAATTTCCGTTGTTTGGGCATGCATAGAGGTTTGTGCTTTAGCGTTTGCATATCTCCACAACATGTAATGATTATGAAGCAATTCTAAAGAATGAACATCTTCTTGAGAAGAATTGGATTTCTTTCCCTTCCTTAAATCAATTCCAACTCCAATTTTGGTACTAACTGGTTGTGGAGGAAGTTAGTGAGTTAGTTGTAGGTGGTTTGCTTTTGAAAGAATTCTGATATCATGGGAAAATTAAGAGATCGAGAACAAAGTGAAGGAGTAGAAGAAAATTTGGGACAATTTCCACCACCAATAGGGCTGCTGTTGCAACTACTGCTTCGAATGAGTAATCTTGTGGATAATGCATCCTCATCTGTCGATGTCATGGAAGATCTGGTATCTGAAACATGCCATGTTCTGGTGTGTTGGGAAGAAATCGGTGAATTAGGGCATGAACCCCCTTGAATTCGTTTGAATTTTCCGGTTGAGATTCAATAGCGAGTGTATCATTGGGGAGAATTGGTGATGAAAAGGAGAAACCAGTGGATTGATGCAAGAGCTTTGCAGCATCTGTAACTGTTTGACGCTGTGGAAGCCTGAACCTTGATGGAACGATCCTGTCACTAGTAGCAACAGTTGGAGTGTCCAGTCTGGAAGATTTGGCTGTTCTTAGAGATGAAGATGATGATGATGACTTTGAGATCTGGTTCTGCTCGTTCTCTTTGAAAAGCTTGACAGCACGTTGCTGTTTCCTCTGTGTGGGAATGAAATTGGATTCCGGTTTCATGCTACGAATGGTGTTGGGGATGCTCTCTTGCGAGGAATAAGAAAGAGGAAGTGTTTCATGTTCTTGACTGCGGTGGAGCAACAGGCGTCTCTGTGACGGCGATGGCTTTGATGATCTGTCAGGTGCCGGAGAGGGTTTAGGTCTGGAAATGGGGGATTTCATGGTGAGTGTATGCAAATCTCCGGCTGATGAAGATGGATTGGGTGCCGGAGACATAAACCTAGAGCTGACTTCTCTAACTCTTGGCCGGGGAGGAGGACCGCCCTGATCTGCCACCGATGAACCTCCTCCGGCAGCTGCATCATCGTCATGATTCGAGTCAAGTGAAGTGATGAATCAGGAAGAGATTGAACAAGAGTTGGAGTTTGGTCGTTGACGATTGGAAATGGACAGTGGGGAAATAGCCGTTGCCAAGTAATGATTTCAAAATGTGGGAGCAACGGTTCAGAGTGCACAGATGAGATAACCCTAATTAAATCAATAATTAAAGTGTTTTCCGGCTATTTTTTCATTAAAAAAACACTCAAACAAACAGAAAAGGTCTCCGTGGTTTGGCATTTTCGTATAATTACCATGTCATCTAAGAGGAGGGTGTTTGGGTTACCTTATTATAACAAAACACAATAAGCATATAAGTTGTTAGTAAGTGTTTGACAAAATCTGATTATTAGTGGAATCCCCATAGATGTTATTGCAATTGTTACTTGTGTCTCGTGCGAGTAACCACCCATACCCATATCTTTCAATATCCCACATATAGCATTTCATACTCTAAAAGTCCTACATAAATCATCTTTTATAATGTTCCAGCATCGTTGCACAAACTTGAAGTTGAATGCATTGGGTCAGGAGCTTTAGAACTCCCGCAAGAAATAACCGCGCCCTTAATAGTTAATACTTTCCAAAAGTGTTCTTCCATCCATTTTGAGTCTACATTAGAGAGTCTTTTGAACCTGTCATTAATAAGTCTCGGTCTAACCTCTCCCATTTATTTAAATAATCCTTTCAAGTGATTAACTATACCTTCTTTAACATGATTCGAGTCATCACACCAACATAGTCAATCATAAGCCCGTTGATATTATTCCCCATTCTTTTCAGGACAACAAAATGAAATTTTTTTTGAGTTTCCGTCGCCCTCAATTGCACATTTAACACAAGCTTTCTATCTTGTCATAGAATTTTTCAAGTGAATTTTTTATTTTTTTCCGTCCAACTTTTTCTTTTTGTCATCTAATCTATTCTCTAGTGTTCAGATAAGTCTCTTTCTAAGGCTACTAATTCCCTAACATTTTCACCAAGGGTTTTTATATCTTTGTCAGTTTTCCCGAAACAATCTTTACACCATGTCTTGAGCTCGTCTTTTATGTTCTTGAGTTTGTCCCTGAAGATCTTATTGGGACCGAAGATTAAACATATTCATAGTAAGCCTTTTTCACAACATCTTCAAAGTCATTCTCATTAAGCCATGTATCAAAGCAACAAAATGGTTTTGCCCCGTAGTTTTTTTAAAGACGGATGGAGCAATGATCACACAACTTCTGGCCAAAACTAGAGCTGGCAAATTCTGCCAATTACCTCTGAAGTTGTCATCCACTAAAAACGTGTCTAATTTACTAAATAGTAAAATGCATTACCTCGTCCATATATTCATTTTGGTTTGTATGTTTTTTTTGTCTAGTGAACAATTATGGGATAGAGGGAGTATTTGTTTGCCTTTTAACACTAAACTGTTTCAAATTAAAATCTCAGAAGGTTTATTTGGATTAAAAAAAAGGAAAATGCTAATGACAGCCCTTAAAGCTGTCATTAAGAAGGTAAAATACACAAAAGACAACCCCCCTGAATTTTAGGAATATTACTTTTTTAATCAATGTACAAGCTTTTTATGCATGTTAGCAAAACCCTAAAAAAAACTAGCAGCTAATATTCTTCACACAATCTAACTAATTTTGATAATTTGAAGCAATGCAATTTATAGTGATGCAGGTAAATAAAATCTCCAGTAATCTGCCAGTTTAAACATTTACACAACTTGTAAACTAACTTAACTGTACATACGTATCTGCCTACTCCTAACATCTTTCATTTTGTAGACTACTAACATTCATCATCAAATTCCATTTCCATTTCAAATAGATAATCAGCTAATTAATGGAAACCTTCTCTTCTAGATCTCAGTAAAGAATCTTCTGCTGACAATATAACAAAATTAAATATTCCAAATGTTAGGACAAAAAACCGAATATATAAATTAAATTAAATTACTTACCATGACTATCATCATTGTCATCCGCATCGCCAGTTTGAGTTGTGAAAAATGGGGTAAGGTAGTTCCTATCGAGTGCCCTGAAAGATGCAGCACTGCTTCCAACAAACCCAAAAAACACATTAATTGAAAAATTAAAAATAATTGAAAATTATATAAATAAATGAAATGTTGAAAAACCACCTTCTGTGTAATTCTTTAAGTCTCATCTTTAGTCTATTTCCAGATGATGATGATGATGAATCTTCTCCATTAAAAGGAGGCACATAACCATTGTTAGTTTCAAAGCTCTGAAAACAGAAAAAGGAAAAACATTTAATAGTCACACAAATGCCAATTATAAATCTTATTCATGTGATTAAAATGTTAGATTTGCAACTTTTGTAACATGATACTTTTGCAATTTAAGCATTTAATCGTTGAATGGAGCATATCAACCCATAAAGGAGATAAAGCATGGTGTAATGTATGTGTAATTTGGATTTATTAAAGTTAGTTAAGCACATGAGGATGAACATTCAGTTAATGAAAATTCATATTAAAAAATGTAATTTTGATGGTATTAATTAATTAATTAGATATTTGGAGTTGATATAAAAAGTTATACTCACATCACTCATGTGGACATCATGAGTATCTCCCACAACTTGTAAAGCTTCAAGCATAGTACCCGTTGAGCCACCAATAAGTAACACCTGCATTATATTATTATACACCATGTTAATAAGTATTAACTTTGTCAAAAATTAATGCTTAAATATAAATTTTCTTTTTATATATATAATAAAGTGTTATATGCTAAATTAATTAGCCAATAGGCTTTAACAACTCTCCTACGACGTCCACTCTCACCTTCCTATTTATAAATGCATTAACCATTTGGTATAAATAGGTCATTAATTTAAAGATTCATAAGATATCAATGAACAAAAGGTATTTAAATAACGAAATCCATAATTTCATATAAACTAGAAGGATGTTAATGTAATGTAATATTAAAAAAATAATTAACAAAATATCAAATAAGAGTAAATTTGGCTACCGTTAAGACAACTATTGCAGTGGTTGCAGTAAATATTGTCTGACCATGTCCCTCTGGGAGATCATGAAGTGATTGCAAAGCAAGTGCAAAAGCCATAGCTCCTCTAAGTCCTGATTTATCAAATATTAATAAATTTTTATTAAAACAAAATAACTGAACCTTTTTTTTTCAAAACTTACCACTGTACCAAAGTGCTTTCTGGTGTTTTACGGGTATTTGTCGTTGTGCAGGTCGAACCAAGTTTAATAAATATGCACAAGTGAACACATTTGCAGCCCTTCACAAAATATAAATTCAATTAGTACTTATGCATTTAATTATTAAAACAATAAAATAGTCAAATAACCACTACTCGGATAATAAAGTAAACATACCTCGCTAATCCAATAAAAAGCTGGGAAAATCAAGGAGCCAGTTAAGAAAAGTACAGTCTGCTTGAAATAAACCTTATAAAACTAAGATTAAATTACATAAAATGTCCTTGTGGATTTGTTAGTTGAATTTTAATATTACACAGATAGTCCCTAAATTTGAAACTTGTAATACCAACGGTCCCCCAAACTTAATGGCCTTTTTTGGTTTATGGACCATTTAGTGTTGCAAGTTCCAAAATCAGGGACTATTTGTATAATAATAAAAAGTCGAGGGACAAAATCCATAACTTCATAGAAACCACAGGGACGATTTATGTAGTTTACTCTAATTTAATGACATTTTGACTAAGAAGTGAAGGATACAATAGAAAAGAAGATGAATCCCACGTGGGACCAGCTATGTTGTTCCATAGCAATGTCAAAACCCATGTATATGAATCTGCAAGAAACCAGCAAAGCAAAGAGTGTGTACCGTTTTGAAAAATCTATAAGATTAAATTTATATATAATAAAGTTTATTCAAACTAAACACTCGAAAGAGATATAAAATATGTTTCCTTACACAAATGTCTCAGCCAATGATGATATCAAATGGAAAAAAGCAGCCACAAACTTCTGAGAATTTTCTGACAGATTTGAAAAGGAATAATGCTTCATAACCTAATAAAAAATATATATATATATATGTCAAAAAAAGCTGTCTAAAAATCCTTTAAAAAATGATATAAAAATAAAACTCTGCAGCAAAAACACAAAATATTCACTAACCATTCCAGTGAACAAAATCGACACAATACCAGACAAACCAAGGCCTTCTGCTAACATGTACCTGAATTCAAGATTGCGTAACACAAATCATATGTACATAGTACACTTAACTCATTTAACAGCATAAAGAGTAAATTAGATAAATCGCTCCTATAGTCCCTAATTTTGAAACTTGTAGCACTAACAATCCATGGAGCAAATAAAAGGAGTTAAGTTTTTAGGGACCATTGACGTAATAAGGGACGGAATCTATAACTTCATACAAACCACAGGGGTGATTTATGTAATTTAGTCCAGCATAAAAGTAGATAAGAAGTATCGAGCTTACGAGAAGTATGGGAAAAGAACAAACAGACAGCATTCCAAATTCTGTAGACTGAAAATAATATATTTTAACAGTCAGTAAAAGTTGAAGGTTAGACAGATATATTAAGACAGTATTATAATAAAGCACTTACTTATCAATATCCAGGCCTGCATACTTAAATAGGTTCCTGCAGTTAAGGTTTTACAACAAGCAAAAGGAAATTTTATATAAAAAATTTAAAATATAATTACAACAAGAAGGATATCAAAGCAGATGTGAATCCAACTCCAACACCTGTCACACAAGAATATATAAAATGATCAATGCTACATATATATATGTGTGTGTATCAGTGTATGTATATATTGGAATATAACATCCAATGCTTGTGGTAGAGTGAGAATATGGAAAAAGTGTTTATGCATATGTATCTCAAAAAATTTGGCATAATTTTGTGACTGATAAAAGTAACAATATGCATCAACAAAAACAAAATCCTACATTAACTGACCTGCTGACATGGAACCAACAAAAGTCTCAAGAAACCTGACGATTATCAAGAAAAAGTTTTGTCCAGATGAATTGTTCCTCACCAATGACATTGTCCTATATTAATACATTATATCAGGTTAAGTATTCATAATTTCTTATAATATAATACATAAATGTCTTGCTGAATATATTGAATGTAAAACTTGAGGAATACAAACCTGTACAGGGAAATTGCCATCTACAAGGTTGTGCAAAATATGTCAAGAATACAAAAAATTCAAAATTAGCAATAATAATATAGGAGTAGGTCAGTAAGGATAACTAATATCAGAACAAAACTTACTGCATCATTTAAAACTGATTCACCAAAAACCAATGCATACAGATTCATGTCTGAACCAAGTTCCTGCAATACCATGTATGTACCTTTTCAACTGCTTATATAAAGATTAGATTTACCAAACTGTCGCTAAAAATCAGACCAAACTTTACCTGAAAAATGGAGAGAACAGTAACAGGATCTGTTGCAGAAATAAGTGCACCAAACATCAGACATTCAACCAACGGAAGTCTGTACATGAGATAAAACACACCACCAAGGTACCTGAAAGTGTAACATCAAATATGAGAGCAGTCTGAATTTATTTAGGCAATTAACGATTTGTTTATATATATTTATTAACATTATTTTACTGGTTAAAGGAATACTTACACCAAGAGACCTGTAACAATTGAAGCAATAAACGTTCCTAGAATAGCAAATGTCACAATGGCTCCAAAGTTTGAAAAGAACGGTTTCTGAAAAAAAAATGTCAATTGTTCATATGAGTAATAACAGATTATGGTCTTTATTACTTAACAGTCATGATAACTTACAGGTGCTAAACTGAATCCTGATTGGGTACACAGAAATGGTCAAGAGAAACAGCAGATTCCAATAGTTTGAATAATAAAAAACAGATAATAAATAATAATAATAATAATAATAATAATAATAATAATAATAAGTAATTATGAAAAGTGAATAAGGATATAATATGATAGGTGGCAACAAAAAGAGGAAGAAAAATTCCTCATGGAAATTGAACCAGGCCCTGAAGTAAAGAGAGAGAGAAAGAAAATTAAACTGCACCAGTTAGCTATATATGTTCAACAATGAAGCCAAAAACTATCAATAAAATCATTCAAAAACCTTATACTGGTTTCAGTATTCGAGATATTAGCGAGTCCTCCAACGATCAACCCTGTAAAAACCAAAACGAAATTATTATCATCGAATAGATGACTGTGTATGCTAAAATTACATTCAAATTGTACGAGATCACATGCAAAATGATGAGCATACAGGAAATGAAAATGAAGTAAAAGCAAGAAGAACTCCAAGAAAATGCGATCATATGAGCATTATTTACCAATCAAAAGAGATGCACTTGCTTCAGGAAGATAATAGAATCTATGACGCCGTAAGACATGTCCGAGAACGAAAGAAAGAACGAGCATCATTATCTGAAGAAGAATGCCTACACCTGCCGCTTGTTGATCCTTACCTGGACTTCCGCCATGCGGATCAGCAGGAGATATTTGCAGCTCATCCATACCCACAGGATGGATGCTTCTAGTTCCCGTTCTGCGTGATACCTAGATCTCAATATCAAATTCAGATCCAATTTCGATCTCGATTTCAAATTTTGATCTTGATTTGGTTTTCAGACTCACCACACACTGTAAACTAGAACGACAATTCGATATTGGTTGATCCTTGAGCCCTCTGGGAATAAAACTGACGACCCTCTTTTTCCCTTTCTTCTTCCCCAACTACTTATAGTCAATTACATAATGGGTCCTTGACTTTGTCTTAGTTTCCAGAACTTCCTATTTTGAAAATTGATTTTCAATTTAGGCCCTAACACACTCAGTTAATCAGTTTGTTGGTTAAGCGGTTAATCCGTGTCAAATACTCAATACATCTAGCCCAGGCTGCCCAGCAGTATTGTGTTTATAGGTAAACTTTGTAAATTCAAATTCTGTTGTAGAAAAAATATATACGTATAAATTTAGGTATGTCTTAAACTCAATAACAAATCGGTTTCAAATAAGATTAATTGGCGATTCAGCCTTCATGTTTACTAACTAGCCAAAGGCCCACGTATTAGCCAAAGTTAAATTAAAATTTTTAAAATCATAATATTGTTGATTTTAACGAATTAACATATTTTTCGATGTAAATTACTAAATTGTATGAGAATCACTGCTTTTAAAAATCAGGTTGGTCTGACCAGTTAGACCGATCAAACTAAAAAACGTGACACTCGATTCAAATACGAGCAGGTTGATCGGCAATTCCAAACCGCTCAAACCCGGGTTATAATAGAGGTCCAGTTTCATTTCCCAAGACATAAGATAGGATGGACATCTTATAAAAAAAATACCCATTAAGTTATTTACATGTAAAACTAATAGTAATTTCTTTATTTTTTAATAGAGATATGACTGTTTATGTTTTACATATTTCATACCCTTACTTTGAAAGAATTATGTATTATTGTTGTTGAACGCATAACTAGCGTTTTATTTAGACCGTGTTTTAAAACCCGGGTTCGACTGGCCGGTCCGACCGAAATGGAAAAATGCCGGGGCGAATCGAGCGGTTTAAAGTCCATTTATAAACCGCTTCGAACCGGTCGGGTTAACTGTGAACCCCAATCGGACCATGACGATTTTTCCGGATTTGAACCGTTTTTTTTATTTTAATCTCATTTTTTAAAAATAAAAGTGAATATTTTGTACTATAACTTTTTATACATTTGAAGCTTATATGGTTTGAAGTTTGAAATACCAAGTTTTTAGTTGAATGTTAAGTGTTATGTCTGTTTTTTATTATAAATTACGAATTCAAAGTGTTGAATTTTGTTGGAAAAATATTTTTTGTAAATTTTAGATTTTTATAATATTTGTTTTGTAATTATTTAGGATTTTTCGCTTTTATATATACTTTTTACATAACTAATTTAACATATGTATTGAATAGCATTGTAATCTGGTTGAACTCAATGGTTAAACCGGTCCGACCAATTCGACCATTTTTAAAGCATCATCCGGTCCGATTCAAAATTCAGATTTTAAAGCATTGATTTAAACTGAACGAAATGAAGAAAAAATGTAACTTTACAATAATATAAAATTAAGGGTTTTGCTAATGACAGCCCTTGGGGTTGTCACTAACATGCATAAAAAGCTTGTACATTTATTAAAAAAGTAATATTCTTAAAATTCAGGGGTTATCTTTTATGTATTTTGTCTTTTTAATCACAGCCCTTAGCTGTCATTAGTATTTTCCTAAAAGTAATAGGTAGTTGTGCTTAATTATCATTGCTTTTTGAAATTTGCAACGCCAGTCCTTAATTCTTCTTAAGTGGTCAAAACTCCCCCTTTATTAAAAGAAGTCCTTTAGGTTTTGGTAACACCTATGGACTTTGGTGTAGCTTTCAGCATAGACTCGGTGAATTCTTTCTGTTACTGAATCAAAGAGTCATTTTATTGATCCTGAGTAGCGTTAATCAGATTAAATTTCACTGTTCGCTACAAAGTAAAAGTTATTTAATTAAAATTTCCGATTAGGGCTTTTGATTGGATCCCTTCCCTTTCAATCAAGACCTGTATGTTCGAGAATTCCCCTATTTTCCGGATTGCATTGATGTGATCAACTTGTTTGCTTGTACAGATTACAAATCCTGCTACTCTCTGAAGATCATTAGCTTTTGAGATGGCTTCCGTAAATGTAATCAATTGTTGCCTCGATTCCATCAGAGAAGTAAGTTCTTGTTGGCCATCAACGATTGCCCATTTGGCCCTTTGTTTGTTTATTGCTAAATTGAACTATTAATTTTCTTCCCCTGCTTAATCTGTTTTCGCCCTATTAAACATTGATCCAATGCTGAATTTTATGAATTTATATTATCTGATCGATGGCTAGTGTTAAAAGTTAAAACTGTACACTAGGATAAATATGTTACATAGAATTGAAGATCTTATCTGCACTGCAAGTCTAAGTAGGCAATTGAACAGGATAGATATAGTGCAAGTAATTTTGTTCAAATTACAACAATATAAATGTCGATACCATTGAAAATTCAGCTTCTATCTTCTGATATATGATTGTATTTATATAAATTATAACATCTTTTTGTGATTTCTTGTTCAGATATCTGAGGAACTTAAAGGTGCAATTATTTATTTGGATGCTGGATGTACAGAAAGTTTCAAGTTTCTTGGGGCATTCCCTGTTTTATTGGAAATCGGTGTACTTGCTGTTTGCAGCTTGGAAAACATGTCTTCACTTGATATCGTTAGTAAAAATGTTTTTATATTCCAAATGTTTTGAAATAAAAACACATCATTTTGTTACACTCGAGTGTAATCTACAAGTAAACCCTATACTGTGAATTTAAAGGATTATGTGTGTTTAGTTACTTTGTAACATGATGATTAATTATGTGATTTTTTATTTTTATTTTTTAGGCGATTGATTGGAATCAGAAGATCGATGACCAGAAAAAAGTTGTATTTTTCACTTGCCGTCTTTTAAGCGATTCACATCGATACATTTTACGGTGTTTAAGCACACTGCAACGAGTTTCTCAGTGCACCATATATACATCTATTTCAGAGGTACTAGTTTACTTATTTACCCATGCTGCTTTTAAATATATCTTGCAAAATTCCATTTTTAAATTATATCAACCACTTACTATTCGCAGGTAGGTCAATCAGCCTATCCCGATTCACCTTTGGGACCAGATGCTTATCATGAATATCAATCCTTACTAATCCAAGATTATGAAGAACTAATTAAGAAAAACAATAACAAATTTAATGAAAATCTCAGCCCTGAAGATGAAGGGTGGTTACAACTAACCTCCCGTGAAGAAAATATTGATCAGAGTGGAAACAAACTGGTTGCTTTTGTGAATCATTTTCCTTTAATAATCTGCCCATTTTCGCCAAAATTCTTTGTGTTACCATCACAAGGATCGATTGCTGAGTCATATTTATCATCTGAACATGAAAATTCAGTTAGTTCTGGATTACCGCCTTTAAGTAGTGGAACAGTTCATGATGGTGAAGACGTACCTCCTGGTGTTACTCTTACTGCACAACTTCTTTATCATCTTACAACAAAGGTAACCACTTTTTTTTTTTAATTTGGTGAATTTGAGTGAATTACATAAATCGTCCCTGTGGTTTGTTTGAAATTATGGATTTTTGTCCCTTGACTTTAACTTTTTTTATTACATTGGTAGTCCCTATTTTGAAATTTGTAACATCCTAAGTACCTAAAAACTTGACGCCCTTTTTTTGCTAACAAGTTCTAAAATTAAGGGACCATTTATGTTATATACTCTTTTAATTTTGGTAAAGTTGTTACAAATTTGAGTAAATTACAGTTTCCCTGCCTGTGGTTTTCATGTTTGTAGGTTTCGTCCCTCCCAACGTTTTTTTTTGCAGTATTCATCCCCTTGGCCTGCTTATTTTTCCCAACTTAGTCCGTGGATGTTAAAATTAAACGGTTATTTTTTGAAGATTTAACAGCTAGGCTGTTAAATTTAAAAAAAAATTGTGTTTGGGGGGGGGGGGGGGGGGGGGGGGGGGGGTGAAACCTGCAAAAATGGAAAACCACTGGGACAAAAAATGTAATTTGCTAAATTTCATTTTATGGTGTTAAGTTTCATTTTTGTATAACATGTAGATGGACCTGAAACTTGAAATATTTTCACTTGGTGATTTATCAAAAACTATCGGGAAACTTTTAACCGATATGTCTAGTCTGTATGATGTTGGGCGCAAAAAACGATCTGCTGGATTATTGCTCATTGACCGTACGGTTGACCTTCTTACACCTTGTTGTCACGGTGACTCCCTTATTGATAGAATCTTCTCATCTGTTCCACGTGGGACCCGTACATCATCTGGTCAAACAAAAAGTCAACAGGCCCATCTAGGGTCAACAAACCTAATTCGGGATCCTCTTGATGTTCAGATACCGTTATCTGATATTTTTAAAGAAGTCAAAACGACAAATGTTGACCTTCTAGAAACAATCGAAGCTTTTTTACAAGGGTGGAATAGTAATAGTAATAATAATAATAATGATTTAGCTACGGGAATAAATAAATTGGTTAATCTTGGTAATGAACTTAATGAAGAAAATGAGTTGCTAAACGGATCATTGGTTTCTACAGAAACCTTTAATGGTGTACTGTTAATGGAATCTATTCTTGAACGAAGAACAAAAGATGCTACTTCATTAATAAAAAAATGGCTTCAAGAAACACTTCGTAAAGAAAAAATATCTGTGAATTCAAAAACTGGATTAGAGTTAGAAAATATGATTAAATCTCTTGCTAAAAACCAAACATCGTTTATGCGAAACAAAGGGATTGTACAGCTGGCAGCTGCCACATCATACGCTATGAGTGAAAAATATCATGCTAAATGGGATTCATTTATAAGTGCTGAAAAAATACTTAATATAAGTTCTGCAGACACAAGTCAAAGTCTTTCTTCACAAATTTGTGATATTATTAACAAAAGTTCGTTTGCAGAAACCGAGTCGGTAAACGGTTTGTTTTCAGTTAAAGATGCATTATTATTAACTGTCACGGGTTATATATTAGCTGGTGAAAATTTCCCGACTTCTGGTTCATCTGGCCCGTTTTCTTGGCAAGAAGAACATTTTCTAAAAGAAGCAATTGTTGATGCAATTTTAGAAAATCCAGAATTGTGGAAACTAAAGTTTCTTCATGGGTTATATGATGATCTTAAAGCTAATTTGAAAAACAAAAAAGATGGTGAAAATAAAAAAGAGCCTGTAGAAAACGATGATTTGGATAATGATGTTTATCAGTGGGGTAATTGGGGTGATGAAGATAATAATAGTGATAGTAAAAGTAATGATATTGTTTATAGTGATATGCAATTGAAATTGGAGTTGCGCGATAGAGTTGATAATCTTTTTAAATATCTTCATAAATTAAGTAATTTAAAAAGTGGGATAAGAGAAAATAACATTGGTGATGATCCGTATGCTAGAAAGGGATTATTGTATAAACTTGTGACGAGAATATTGAATAAATATGATATACAGGGTTTGGAATATCATTCATCGACAGTTGGGCGCCTTTTTAAAAGTGGGTTTGGAAGATTTGGTTTAGGACAGGTATATATGCACACATGGAAATCTTTACGTATTTTATGTTTTTTTTTTTTTAATTAAACTGAATTTTGTGTTTGAAATGTGCAGGCGAAACCGAGTCTTTCTGATCAAAATGTTATATTGGTTTTTGTGGTGGGAGGCATGAATGCAATTGAGGTTTTTATTCTAACCTTGACTCTTTTTTTTATGGTTTAAAATTAATTAAAAAAAAAAAATACTTGTTTGTGAGTGTGTATGTATATGAATATGATGATGTAAGTAATTATGTTCAGGTGGTTGAAGTTTCGGAGGCATTATGTGAAAGTGGGCGAACGGATATAGAAGTGGTTCTTGGGGGAACAACTTTTCTAACTCCTGCAAACATGTTTGATTTACTTTTAGGGGACTCTAGTTACATTTGATTTACATTTACTCTCCACACTTTGTTTTTTTGTTTTGGATTCATGTTACTGTAAAATGTAGAAATCTATGAGTTTCATTAAATCCGCGGTGTTCAGACTTCAGGTTCACTGTCACATTAGTTTTAACCGGGTAAAACTTTCCTGAGAAAGTAATTGGGATAATAAGACTAGTCGCGCCTTTTTTTTATTCTAGTAAACTACTAAACTCTATCATATGTTTATTCGTATGGTATGAAATGACAAAAGAATGAAATTAACGAGTTAGTATAATGGAATTACATTCCAATGATTCCGTTATCATGTTTTGGGTAAATGGGGAATGGAAAATCATTTCAAGTATGCCATGGTTTGATAGTACATGGCCCTTATTCTATTCGGTTTCCACATTATTATAAATCACTGTCGCTTCCAAGGCTTTTTGAATGAGTATTTTCAGAAGCATATAAAAGGTGATAGCTATTATACTAGTGCCAATTGTGACACAACCGACACTAAACTGATACATTTGTGCCAATAATACCCTTTTTCAGTTTTGGGCCCACCACTAAACGACTCGGGTCGCCGGCTTGCCTGTTTGACAAAAAAAACCGTCGGGTCACAATGAATAGTTACTCGGAAAAGCTCGTAAGTTTTTGTGACCTCTTCCTCGGGTCCTGAGTTAACCGGGTTGAACCGGCCAGGTGACCTGATACACATTAAAATGTAGAGGTGTTCACTATTCGGATATAACCGGATTGTCCAATTGGACAATTTTGATTGGTTCGTTTGGATTGGTTATTTGGTTTTTAGGATCGGTTTTGAACTTGAACCAAATTAATAGTTTGGTTTTCGAATTAGATTTGGTTTCATTTTAAAAACCGCATTTTCCAAATAAACCGAATGTGTGTGTGCCCAACAATTCTAAATGTTAATTAATTGACACATTTTCAAAAATAAACCAAATATCTATAGCAAAAAGAACCTGAATAGGCCATGACCAAAACAATTCTAAATTAGTTAACTTAATTGACTCATTTCTATTAGAAACGTGAATCACCCAATGACTGATTTCTCCCTTGTCCACACATAACCTTAAATATGTCACTTCTTCTTTTAATCTTGATTCCTTCTTTGACCTTTCACATTCGATACTTGAATCGCCCACATGTATTGAGCAACTGAGACATACGTTAATCTGTAAATGACACAAAACTTGTATTCATGTATAAAATAGTTTACCGTTTTGGAATTATACCTATTGAACTTAATATTATTTTATGTTTTTATGTTATATACTTTTATAATTTTTTGAAATATATTAATGAAAAACCAAACGGACAAAACCGAACTATCCAAATTGTAATTTGGTTTGGATCGGTTTGATTTTTGAATTAATTTGGATGGTTCGATTTGAACTTTTAAAAACCAGACTTTATTTAGTTTCATCTATTTGGTTCGAATAAAACCAAACTGTCCAAACGAACACCCCTATTAAAATGTAAGAAATAGATTTAGATTGAGAAGTAATAAACACGTGTTATATTTTCATAGCTTGTGGATACATAAAAATGTAGATAGAAAAATAAAACTGTGGGGTCAAATTTAAAAGTATGGATTTGGAATAATGGCATGATATGAATCCTGTACAAGGGTGTTTGCTTAGTGGGTTTAACAATCAAATTTCGTAAGTCGTATCAACCAAACGCACCTGAGAATCTTTTCTGTTTCCCGCGCCTGTAGACGACACAGGTCGAGGGCTTGTACTGCCATCTACACTGTCTTGTCTCCATTTTCCTTTCCATGGCATTTGCTTCCCCATTTTTCTTTTGATTTTAGGGCTTCCAAATTCTCTTTGTTCTAATGGATTCAACACAAACACCAGATGACTACAAAAACAGGGCGAGAACAACACTCGTCATAATAATGGCGTTTGCCTCTTTTACTGTCGCTTTGTTGCTCCAGCTACTACTGCTATTTAAGCAACAAACTTTCCAATTTCCGTAAAAACGCAAAAGGTCAGTCCCCTTTCTCGATTTCTATTTTCACTAGCATCTATACAGATCTACATTTTTATCTCTATATACCTACTTGTATACAAATGTATGATAATGTAGCAAGTATTCAGCAGCAAGGTGTTCCTGCATTCCATTTTGTGTATTAGTTAGTTATTTATGCATAACATCAGGGCCGCCATGAGACTTTGGACACCCTTGTGTAAAAATTATGTCCCTAAAATATAGACGGAAATCTAGAGGTCCTAAATATACTTTTTATTTAGATATATATTTTCAAGGGTAAATGCTCCAAACGAGGCTCTGCATAACATTTGAACAATTATCAAATTACTTATCATTTGGTAGTTGATTTTTCTCTAAAACTCTCATTCTTCCTGACTATTTACACTTGACTAATTTTAAAATGCGGTTTTGATCTACACCACGGGTTAGAGGTCTTATAAAAACAATAAGTTCTTTGTTATATATATTTTTTCTCTCTTCAGATGAAATTGAAAAAGGCAATAATCACACAGTTATTACTGAAAAAGGACTTGAAGTTTTCAGCTTCAAACAGCTTCACTCAGCAACCGGTGCATTTGGGAAATCCAGTGTAATTGGAAAAGGTGGATTCGGGTTAGTTTATCGGGGTGTTCTTCAAGATGGAAGAAAGATAGCAGTTAAACTCATGGATCAGGCTGGAAAGCAGGGAGAAGAGGAATTTAGAGTCGAGGTTTGTTTGTTTAACTATAAAATAAACAAAGAAATTACTACCAGTGACATGCTTACTTTTTCTACTATAAAAAAAAGAAGTCAAAGTCAAAGTTGTTTTTTCTTGATTTTGATGAATAAAATTATTTAATTAAGCAGGTGGAAATGGTGAGTAGGCTGCGTTCACCCTATTTACTTGGTTTAATCGGTTATTGCTCAAAGAGTCAACATAGAGTGTTGGTATATGATTTTATGGCAAATGGTGGTCTTCAAGAACATTTGTATCCAATCAAAGGTAGTCAACACTACATACATTATTACATTATATTAATGCGGAGTTATGTTTGACCTAACAACGATTTCCTTGATGATGCCAGATTCTAAAGCTGTTCCTTCAAATTTGGAGTGGGAAATACGGTTAAGAATAGCTCTAGAAGCAGCAAAAGGTCTGGAATACCTCCATGAACACGTTAATCCTCCTGTAATTCACAGGGATTTTAAAAGCAGCAATATTCTTCTAGACAAAAGTTTTCATGCAAAAGTTTCTGATTTTGGGTTGGCTAAACTTGGATCAAATAGAGCCGGTGGTCATGTTTCCACTCGAGTTTTGGGCACACAAGGATATGTTGCACCTGAGTAAGAACTAACTAATACATTAAACCATTCATAATATATGAATATCACCTTATTTTAACTTTTTAATGTCATTAAATGAGATTTATCTTGTAGGTACGCTCTCACTGGCCATTTGACAACAAAATCAGATGTTTATAGTTATGGAGTTGTGCTTCTGGAGTTGCTAACTGGTAGAGTTCCAGTTGATATGAAAAGGTCTCCTGGTGAAGCTGTTCTTGTATCTTGGGTAATAAGCCTTATAATCTCATTTCGTTTCTACAATTAATGAAATTTTAATTCGATTTTGTTTTGCGATAAGATTTAATTATGTTGGTTTGTAAAACAGGCTCTGCCTTATTTGACAGATAGAGTTATTGAGATTATGGATCCAACACTGGAAGGTCAGTATTCAATGAAGGAAATTGTCCAGGTGGCAGCAATTGCAGCAATGTGTGTTCAATCAGAAGCAGATTATAGGCCATTAATGGCGGATGTTGTTCAGTCGTTAGTCCCTTTAGTGAAGAATCGAAGGCAATCTTCAAAGGTAAGCAGTTGTAGCTTTAGTGCTAACCAGTCTCCTAGGGTTTAAGAAGCTGTTAGAGATTTAAGGGTTTGTGTTGTGTTGTAGGCATTTGTTGGTTTATTAGCCTTTGTTCTGTAATATAATTTCAAATCACTATGTGCAAATACCAACTAATTTTCCAATCGTTTACCTTTTTTAGAAACTTGTATATTTTCCTAAGTAGCAACAAAGTTTGATTTTGTTAATAACACGGGTGCCGAACCCGGGAACGTTAAGGATAGGTTCTGTCTATTGGATAGTCGAGCTAATTAACCGCGCGGAAACAGTTTTTATGTTTGCTTGCTTATTGAGGTGGGTTTAAATACATTCATTTAAGTCTAATTTGACTTATTTAAGTCACCTCATGTGTTGTGTGGTTATTTTTTGTCTCTTTTTCCATTTCTCTGTTCTTCCCCGACCTCTTCTTCTTCATCCCAATTTGGACCTCGAACCCTAATTCACTAGAATTAAATAATTTTAAAGATGATGGTAGATAAAATGCTTGAGAAACATTGGTGTGAATGTGTGATATAGTTATCGTGAAGACATAAAAGCGGAAGTTTGAGTTATTTGGACCTTAGAATGCCGTAAGTATTGTAATAACATGTTGGTATTAAAAAGAGAACTGAATTTGGACGCTAAAAGTACAACATTTTCATTGTTTCCATATTTTTCGCATATATTCCGTTATCCAGAATAACGTTGGTTCTATTTTATCCTCTAAGGTTTAACTCATTTGAGGATGACAGTGTAGAATCAAATCATAAGCAATACTCGATTTGAAGTACAAATGAAGTTTGATTTAAAGCAACATATTCCATGTGTGCCGTACATGTTTCTCAACAGAAACAAGGTCAGTATTTCTGTGACCTCACATGTGAAATATCACCAGTATCTGATCCTTTCAATACCTGTATTTCGAGTTTTTTAATTTCCGGAAGAGAAATGGTATTGGTGCCTACCATTTGTGTCTACTCATGTGCATATCCATTTGATGATGACAATTGTCAAAATCAAGGTATGATATGAGGAAAGACAATTAGTGGATTACATATGTTAAGCTTAGAAGTGGGTAGGCACATAAGTAGACACAAATCTTAGGCACAAATATCATTTCTCTTTCCGGAAATGGCTTTTATTATTTCCTTCTAGTTTATGAATTTCTAATATTTTTTTTCTATTTTTTTGTTTGTCATAAACTGATGTGTAAATTTTTTATAAAGATACAGGTAATTCCGCAGCTAGACTGCTACAAAACTGAGCAACTGTACCCGATCAAATAACAATATAACAATTCGTAAAATTTGGATTTGGTTAATCATAAGGAATAATTAGTTTTTGTTGGAGGATTTGGACGGATTAAGATTACAATAAAACCGGATGAATATTTGGATTGAGCTAGGAATCACTTAACTAAATATTATTTTGTCCCTACACCGAGGGCTTGACAAAATCTGTTTAAGATCACATAGAAATTGAGTTTTATAAATCCAAGAGAGAATTATTGAAGAAAGCTCGAAAACATTAGTGATAAGATCCTTTCTAGAAATCACTTAAGAAATGAAAAAAGAAAATTCAAGGATTAAGAACTGAATTCGAAAGAAGCTTATGATTCATACGAATTGTATTGAATATTTCATACAAATAATTACAAGAGAGAAATAGGAGGAAAATGTGTTCACACAAATTAAGCTAATCTATCTTAGTCAGGATTATGTATTTATAGCTAAGACGGGTGCCATATTTATAGCTAAGACGGGTGCCAACGGTACCGCCGGTTGGCACCGCCGGTTTTCCGCCGGTTGTGCCACCGTTGGCACCGCCCGTCGGTTTTTCCGCCGGTTGGAAACTCGCCGGTGTGGAGACGGAGGAAGGGACGGAAATGCATTAAATGGATTCTAATTTTTACAACTATTAAATACAATTTTCAATAAAAATGATAAATGTAACTTCAATCAATGCTTCTAATCTCATGCCCTTAGGGCATGAGTTAGAAAAACCCTAAATTTAAATGTCTTTTATACACTTCATTTAATTCATCAAAAAACTTCATTTTCATTTATGGTAAAGGTAAATTCGGTAAAACATAAAAGCATTAATGACTCATCAATATCATTATATTTTAATTAAAAAAAATTGGTTTATTAAACTTCCTTATCATATGCTCACAAGACATGTATTAGTATTGGTTATGTAGATTTTTATCTTTTTAACGGTTTCTAGCATAGCATTGGACGAAGATGGCCAAAGGTTGGTAATGTATATGTGTGCATTTTACAAGGCAATTTTATAGCTACACATTTTAGCTTAATTATGTAACAATTGTGCTAATTATTTCATTACTTATTCCTGTGAGTTCGCAGTCTATAATTAGTAATGTGTTTGGAGTTAAAGAAAAATGCTATCGGTTTTTTTTAAGGCTATGGGGTATGGGTACCACGTGTGGTACCCAATTTGCCTGTCACATCATCGCCACCTCAGCAACCACACCACCACCACACCACATCATCTCTAGGAAATACCCACCACACCACACCATTTTATTCAATTTAATTTTAAATAAAAAAGAAAAGAAATTAAAAAGAATATTATCCTAACCAATCAGAAGCAGCCACCTAACCCACCACGCACGTTTCTCCCCGTTGCTCGTTGCCTTGCCCCTCCACGCCAACCCCCCACGGTGTGGGGGGGGGGGGGGGGGGGGGGCAATGGTGTTCCTTCCTTTGGCCACGGCGTGCAAGGCCACATCACACCCCCACGCCACAAGGCGTGGTCCCATACCCAAAAGCCTCAATATGTTAATGCGTGTTGACACATCACATGAGACAAATGATTCATGACGTGGGGTTTGGATTATTGGCCATCTACAACCACATTCTCACGCAATTGAATCATGAATGCATGCATTTTGTAGAACTCTTGTATTCTTCCTATTAGTACTAATGTCATATCATTTTACTATTCACTCATTCTTCCTATTATACAAATATCATACCATTTCACTATTCACTTAAGCCCCGTTGATTGAAATTAATTTACTTAAGCCCCATTGGTTAAAACTAATAAATGTAAATTAAAAAGAAAATTTGCAACATTTATATTTTTAAAAAGAAACAAGGGGTGGTTGGGAAGTCAACATACATCGATATTTAAACGAGTGAATTTACAATTTTGATTGAATTAAGTGTAAACAAGGCGATTCAAGTTGCATTACTTGTCATATGTTAATGGTCATTAAAAACTTTTGATTATACATATCATCATACATATAACAACATGTATATATATATATAATATAACACACCACCTCACATATTCAAATTCAATCTTTTCAAAAATATAAAATAATAAATCAGATAAATCGAATTTAAATCTTAACGTAAACAAATGTATATTTTTAAATTCTGCAGTATCACGTGTTAGAAATATTTTGTTAGATTTCGGTAACTTGGAAAATCGTGAAGTCGTGAAATACTTTCAGATCAAAGTATTTCGTCGGTACTACGAAATCTTCGATCGGATAAAATTACGATTGCAAAGAACAGAGAATTTTGTGTGTGTTTGAGCAATTTCGTACCAGTGAATTATGACCAAAATGATGTTTAATTCCATCTCTCACCAACCGCTTAAAACTGCTAGAATGCAGTTTCAAAACTGCATAAAACCGATCAAACTGCTAAGATCGGGTCAAATTAGGGTTGGGTCGAACGGGTTGAAAATCCGGGTTTTATTCTAGAATTCGAATTTTCGACACATTTATTATAAAGGAATATTAACCTTAATAAAAAAAATTCTGCCCCTTGGACCCCGCCAGGGGCGCTGCCCCTTGGACCCCGTTCCCAGGGGCGCTGTCCCCGGACCCCCGTTCAGTCGGTGTATTTTAATCAGAATAAATTTAAACAAGTGTGCACTCCGCACCATCCTTACTTGTTTAATATTTATTAAGATTATATTTGGTCAACAAGTTTATCCCATTACACTTAAATAATATTGGTGATACAAATCACCAACATCACGCGGTCACTACAAACCTTGTTTGTTAAATTACCAATAGATCGTACTACATGGTTGTACACGATGCCCTATACTTATCGCGAATATTTGGCCGATTAAATTAAAGTCGTTGTGGATGATTGAGTGAAAAGACAAAGTACTATAATTCACTGTCCTTGTCGAACATGTGCAAATGCGTTGAACTAAAAGAGAATCGGATAGTAAAAGGGTTTGTGCAAGGGAACTCTAATTTTCATGGTGAACTTTTAGTTTATAGTAGCACTATTGTTTCTGATGATGATGATGATAATGATGATGGTTGTGATGATTATGATAATATGCTAAAAATTGTGAGGATAATGTTGATGAAAAGTTAACAAATATCTAATTTGTCATATTTAAGGGGAACATTTGAAAAATATTTGGAATTTACATAAAGTCTGGTTAAGTAAAAGACCATAACCGGCCAGTTTCGTTTAATTGGCAGATCGATTATTGGTTAATGTTGGTGGATCAATTATGGGTTTCGTTTAATTTTAGTTAACCACCTTTATTTTGGATCTATTCATGTTTTTACCCAATTTTTGGCCCATGTTTGCCCTTTACAACCTATTTTTTTTAGGGTGATTCTTAAACCATACTTTTTAATCCATATACCATAATAATTGCATTATATGTTAGTACAACCTACAGTTATATTGTGTGATGTATACATAATACATAAAAGAATGTGATACAAAAAATAATTCCCATTTCTTTAAAATCCTCATGTATACACATTCATTTCAACATGTGTAATAAAAAATAGAATTAGTATAGTTTGGTTATTCCAATATAAACTTTTCAATAATCCACATGCAATAAATAATAAAATCTAAAAATAGTATATAAAAAATATGAGAAATGCTAAATATTGCCCTAAGGCAATAGTTAAGAAATTTTTTTTTTTACATAAAATAATTGTAAATTAATTAATAAAAACCATCCCATGAATTTAATAACCATTTTTGATTAGTTATGCTACATAATTTGTACATTAATCAAGATTATGAAACTGAGCCGTCGACTATTGAAACACATTGGTTAATTTGGGGCGGTTAAATCAATTAGATTGGTTAATTCAGTCATAGTTCGTTGAACCAATTTTTATGCTCCCTAATTCGTACATCTAAATTATACACCGCTAAACTTACTCATGTACAAGATTAATGAATCATATGTACAATATCACCAAGTGTATGTTAGTGGTATATGGCAAAATTTGGTGGTCTAAGGCCTCTCCCAACCCTTACCTATCACTAAACCCATCATTAGCGCCACGTCTTCACATCCTTACTGACACACTACTGACACGGTCGCGTCAACCCTACCCATCACTAACCCATCACTAAACCCATCCTTTCTATATCATCATTTTTAATTAAATTAAATAATTATAAAATTAATACATTACATTAATTTAAAAATACATTGTTTAAATTTATAAAACATGATATTAAATTTAAAAAAATTACATTTATTAAAATTTAAAAATGAAAAAAAAAAACCTTATTTTTTTGAAAAAAAAAAATACTAATAAAATTTTATTATTAAAACAAATATATAAAAAAATTAAAATTAAAAAAACAGATAAAAAAACATTTTTTAATAAAAAAACATAATATGTACAAGTTTTAAAGCCCAATGTACAAGTCCCAAACCCCCCACCCCCTCTCCCTCTCTTCCCCCTTCCCTCTTCCCCCCTCCACGACGTCTCACCCTCACGTCCTCCGGTCGACGGATTTTCACGACGCCGGCGTGCCAACGGTCGACGGCTCGACGTGCTCCCGACGTTCCTCTAACGTGCCCGTTGGCAGGGGTCTAAGAATCACCAACCTACAATTTACCTCCAAAACTTCAATCTTATACTTTTACTACAAACAAATTAAATACATTAAGAAATTCTGGACACATGTCACTAAATTGTTTATCTATCTCATCCTATACATGTCATTTTCTCCAAACATCTCATTTAAGTTTGTTATTCTATTTTCAATTTTCACTTTTAACACATTCTAATTTAACATCTAATCTAACAATATAACAATTAATTCTTTATACTATCAATTGATATTTTTCATTGTTATTATACAAAAATTAGTTTACAAATAAATTTTAACTTCCATTAATGTCTTCTATTTTAGTTATTATTTATATATTTGTCAATATTTAATTGCAATATCTTACATTATTATTTGTTTTTTGGCAATCAATGAAAAAAAACTACATTTTGAATATAATTTTTATAAGACCTCTGCCAACGCTCCGTCCCTAAACCCGTCGTGGGTGATTTTGAACCCGTCAGCCACCGACGGCGTTGGCACCGCCACGTCGGTGGCCCGCGTCGTTTTTGGGCGTCTTGCGGAGGACGTGAAGGAGTTTGCGTCGTGGAGTATTTTCAGGCGGAAGAGGAGTGGAGGAAGAGGAAGGAGGAGGGGTGGGGGGTTGGAAACTTGTACTCTATGCTTAAAAATTTGTACAATTTGTATTTTTTTATAAAAAATCTTTTTTTTTCTTTGTTTTTTTTCTATTTTATAAAAATATTATAAATGATTATTTTTATTTTAATAATATATTATATTTATGTTTAATTAAAAATGATGATATGGAAAGGATGAGTTTAGTGATGGGTTAGTGATGGGTAGGGTTGGCACGACCGTGTCAGTAAGGATGTGATGACATGGCGCTACTGATGGGTTAGTGATGCGTAAGGGTTGAAAGAGGCCTAAGCTAATATTAAAGACGTCCACGTCGTACACGGTGACACAGATCAATAATCTAGTATTTCTAAATAACTACACATACAGTATTTCCTAAATAAATAAATCAAACTTTTAATTCAAAAAAAAAATGTTACCGAAAACAAAAAAAAAAAAAATTCAAATAGATCCATGATTTTTATAAAGTTTTGAGGAATAAATATCAGTCATTGGATCAATAAATCCCAAAATCACCACCATCAGAATCACATGTGGTTCAACGCATCAACAACACCATCTAGTGGTGGATCATAGTGGTGGATCTACATGTAACCAAGAGGGGTCCATGTCCACCACTTGGCGGACCACCAATGTGGAAAAAAACCTAGTAAACTTTTTTTTAGTGGAAATTTTGATACGATCTCCACGTAAATTTGTATGAAGGCCCCAGTTGATTTTGATCCTGGATTCGCCACTGATTGCGCACCGCCGACCACCACCACCATCATGTGTATTAAATCACATGTGATTCAACATGGCCGACCACCACCACCACTACCACCACCACTCTCTGTCGGCCACCGTCTCCGCCACCGACAACCCCTCGCCACTGCCGACTGCGTTCAATCATATGTGATTGTGTATCCAATCACATGTGATTGCGCCGGCAGGAGGCGGCGGCAGATAGCAGCGGCGGATGGTGGTCGGAGGTGGTCTCCGGCGGCAGTGGCCTGCGGTGGTGGTTCTATATTGAATCATATGTGATTTGATGATGGTGGTTGTTGTATATTGAATCACATGTGATTTGATGGTAGTGGTTAATGGGTTTTTGATCTAATAGCTAATATTTATTCATTGATACTTTATAAAAAAACAAAGACCGAATGCAACTCTTTGAAAACAAATAATTTAATCTAAGACGGATGCTTTGACATCCCATCGCAATGTGCGAATACAAATATCCTGGTTATGGCAATAAGACATCCATCGAAATTGTTGTTCCTTGGTTGAATTTTATCGACTTTTCTTAAACATATAGCTTACATTACAACCAGTGATTTTCTGATCACTTTTTCCAGACTGTCGGTATGTACATTGGATGAGACTTGTCTTCGTCCGCGACATATATTAATATAATAATATACCTTATCTAATTGCTATATTATTTTAGCGCAATAATGAAACAAAGAAAGCAACTAATATATAATATATGAAGATGATATTGCTTCATACTCCCTCCGTCCCTAAATAAAGTTCCCATTTCACCTTCAAGTTTTGTCCCTAAATAAAGTTCCCATTTCTAAAACTTAAGGGACCCACTTAATATAATAATATTATTACCAATACTTTCACCACTAACTATCTCTTAAAACACTTTCTCTCTCCAATCAAACCTTATATTTTATTCAAAAGTAATACCAAATACCCCACCACTAACTATCTCCTAAAATGTTGTGCCCAACACAAATGAGAACTTTATTTAGGGACGGAGGGAGTACTATATATTATACTTATTTGATCAATAAACATATCCAAATCTAATGATGAAATTATGAAAGGGAATTAATAGATTCAACAATATATAATTATCTTAAAGGTAAAAAGATAAAGTAAAAAG
This sequence comes from Calendula officinalis, assembly GCA_963853835.1. Lineage (NCBI taxonomy): Eukaryota > Viridiplantae > Streptophyta > Magnoliopsida > Asterales > Asteraceae > Calendula > Calendula officinalis. The sequence continues at coordinate 17,636,298 of OY970822.1, read as the reverse complement.
ATTTAGTAGGAAATAATATAATTTTTTTTATAATATATAGTATATAGTATTTGTAAGTTTGTGGGGTTCCATCTTAAAACCAATTGATTGTAATAGGAGTAACTCAGGACCTTTATAAACACATTATATGTTCGTTATTTGTTCAATGTGAGACATTACTCAACATGCCCCCTCACGTGTGGCTCTTCGCGCCTAAAATGTGGTATTTTTATACGGGTTACGTGTGTGTGGTCAGTGTGACCGTTTGACTAACTACGGGTGAACTTTGCTTTGATAACATGTAAGTTTGTGGGGTTCCATCTTAAAACTAATTGGTTGTAAAAGGAGTAACCTAATACCCTTATAAGCACATTATAATTCGATATTTGTCCAATGTGAAACATTACTCAATAAATTTAAAGTGACGAGGATGAAATTACATCATGGGACGTGGGTTGGCGGGATGAGATCCTAATCTGACATGACTTGCTAATGGATGAAGAAATTGAATTCCACTACAACGTGATATCATACAAAAGTGAATCTCAAATCATTAAATTGAAGTTTAATATTTCCAAATATAGATTTATATATATTGTATGTATTGTGCCTTAAGGCTTAACCCATAGTTTTGAATCCTACGTGGGAAAATCAAGTATACATCAACGTAACGCTCCTTAATTTGTTGTTTACAGGATAACGACAATCACGTTTTGCTACCTCTCCGTTCGTTTACTTGCACAAATAACTAGACATAGTGAAATGTTTAAGAAAGTCCATGGTTTTTATAAAGTCATGAGTAACAAATTTTATCCCTTAAATCAATCAACCCCTAAATTACCACCACCACCACCACCAGAATCACATGTAATTCAACACATTAACACCACCACCACCCCATGTGTATTATATCGCATGTGATTCACACCACCACCACCACCACCACCAACCCATGTGTATTAAATCACATATGATTCACACCACCACCACCCCGTGTGTATTAAATTACATGTGATTCAACACGGCTTACCACCACCACCACCAACCTCTGCCGGTCACCGTCTCCATCACCGGCAACTCCTCGCCACCGTCGGCTGCTTGCAATCACATGTCATTACTATATTACACGGATAGTTTAAGATTTATTTGTATCATGTGAAATACGAATTTTAATGGGTTAATTTAAAGTAAATTTTATTGTCTCGTGGATGTATTTGAATTAAAATTGATTGTATTCAAAGTTTACTTCACATTGGATGGCAAATGATCAAATGAATTTTTAATCAATCATTTTGTCAAAAACTAAATAATTTCAAAAAAATGCACTGGACTGGGAAAAAAAAAAAGTAAATCCATATTAATGCAAATCGGTTTTAAATCAGATTTTAAGGTTTGACTAAAGTGTAAAAGTTGACTAAAGTGTAAAAGCTAATAAACTGATGCCTGAAAAATGAAAGTAAAGGGGATGTTATCAACATATTACAACTACGAGCTCATATTGGTTGAATTGATTGAAATAGAAAAATTGCTAATTGTCATATACACGTTGTATTTTATTAGATAATAAGATCTAAGTTATAAGATAGTATGGCTTAGACCCCTACGGCTAGGGGTGTTCACTACTCGGATATAACCGGATTGTCCAATTGGATATTTTGGATCGGATTATTTGGATTGGTTATTTGGTTTTTTGGATCGGTTTGGATTTGAACCAAATTAATAGTTTGGATTTCGGATTGGATTTGGTTTCCATTGTGAAAACCGGATTGTCCAAAAAAACCGAATAGTAATATATAGTAAATTGATTTATATACTAACACTTGTTGATTTCCATTGTAAGCAATTATGGTTTCTCTTTTCTTTACATGTTTTATAGTAAATTGATTTAGATACTAATACTTGTTCCATTTTATATCGTATCAGTTGGTGATGTACCAATCTTTTTGGAGTTTTTGACAAAGTTGATGTCAAAATTTTTGCATATATGATTGTAAATGTCACAAGATATGAATTAGACTTGTTTTTATGTACAAAGTAGTTTATCATTTTGGAATTTTTTACACATGAACTTAATATTATTTATTTTATATACTTTTGGAATATTTTAAAAATTCTAACGAAAAACCAAACGAATAAAACCAAACCAACCAAATTGTTATTTGGTTCGGATCGGTTTGGTTTTCGAATTAGTTTGGACGGTTCGGTTTGAACTTTTGAAAACCGGATTTTATTTGGTTTCACCTATTTGGTTCGGATAAAACCAAACCGTCCAAACGAACACCCCTACCTACGGCAGGGGATACATCTCACCGTGGGCTCGTCAACATCTTGCCGGCAGGGGATGTCATCGGCACGCCCCTCGTCGTCACACCTCAACGGTCTACTCGTCTCTGTGGGGAAGACTTACACATCACGTCAGCAAGGGTGTGTGAGGGGAGGGAGTTGAAAAGGGGAGTTTTAATATAATATAATTGAGGATGCGTTATTAATGAGTTGATGTTGATTGTTGACACAACCTTATCAGTAACTCGTCGGTAGAGAAAATGGTGATGTGACGCTACTAACGAGTTTGGAAACACGCCACGGTTGGGCTCATACTTTTATTATGAATTATCTTTTGAATAAAATTAACTGTGAGAAACTTAATTTTTTATTTTTTTATAAAAAGTGTCACTATATATAGAGATCTTTACCGCCAACTTATTTGCTCACACTTTGTTTTTTTTTTTTGTAAGTAAAACACTTGACAATTCATGTCTGGGTATTTTTACTTATATTGACATTTTTTTGGCAATGCTTTTTTACCTTTAGTAACACTTTATTCTAAATGTCGCATTTTTTTTTGTAATGATAGTTATATCTAGGCACGAGCATAAAATAAAAGACATATGTTCCCAAATATAAATTGAAGCATTATGTTGTCTTAGCCATAGACAAAGCAAAATATGAATTGAAGCACTATGTTATCATAGCCAAAGACAACACAAAGAATTACTTTTTGAGTTTTTGATATGTGATTTTATTTAAATGTCTCATGTTGTCAAAATTGGTATATTATGTTTTTTTTATTGATCATTTTCTGCTAATTTAATAACCAATTATACGTCCTTCGTTTGTTAGATGACAATTCGATTAAAGTGATCGATGAAGATGCCGAAAGCTTAATTGAAACAATGGATACAGTTAATATTCTTTCAAACAATCAAACATATAATTATTGTTGGAAAAAGTTGTGATAAATGATTTTTCATCAACTTTGGATCTATATAAAATTATATATATATGTGTGTGTTATATAGTTATTGGTTGTTAGCTTTGTGTTCTCTTTGTGAGAGCTACGCAACGGTATATAGCGTGTCTAAAGTAGAGTTGTGGTGAATGAGATATCGACTCTCAAAATATGGTGTTTGAAACAAGAAATCTTGGAAGTGGGGATGTTAGGAGAATATCCCACATTGGAAAAAGATCAAACCATTTGTTGGTTTATAAGGTTGGAAGTAGTATGGAAGATTAAATCCTTATACATGGGTTTTACCCGCGCGCCTTACCGAGCGGCCCAAAATGGCTCGTACTCATGTACGCCCGAGGCACCTACGGACACGAATGCAGCTCCGAAATTCCGGGCTCGTGCAGGTCAATTTTTGCACCTCATCGACACTGCAGTTGTCTCGTACTGACCTCCTCAGTACTGATTTTTTCATACTGACCACCTCAGTACTGAACTGATCAATACCGATCTCCTCGCACTGAGTGTTCGACGTGTACGCGCTGGCTGCAGTCTCATACTGACCTGCGCAGCTGCTGTCCAATACTGATCTGCGCAGCTGCTGTCCAATACTGACCTGCGCAACAGGCTTCTCATACCGACCTGCGCAGCAGGTTCCTGCACTGACCTGCAGTCCAGTACTGACCTGCTGGCAGACTGCAGTACTGAGCTGCTGCACTGACTTCCAATACTGACATGCTGCACTGAGTTCGTATACTGAGTTCTCGGACTGAGTTCATATACTGACCGGAAGGACTGAGCAGAACAATTATGAAAATTCTGCAATTAGTGCAGATTACTGTTTTGATTTCTTGTTTAATGATAATGAATGCATTTAATGTTTTGAGTAAACATTAGTCTTCATTCTACACTATAAAAGGAGACCTTGGGTCTCATTCGTAGACACACTTTCACTCACCTACTTACAAGATCACAAGCTTTCTCTCTAGAAAACTCTCTCAATCTTGGTATTGTTCTGACTTGGATTATATCCGGTAGTGTAAACCTACTCGGTTGTTTTACCCTGGGAAATAGACAACGAATCTATTTTAAGGGGATCGTGAATTTCACGAGACTTAACCAAAACCTTGTACTTGTTTGTTCTATTTAGTTTGTTTCAATCTTTGTAAACGTTTTCGTCAATTGTAATTGTATTTTATTTAATGAAAATTGGTATTAGCTCCTACAATTATATGGATAGGAATGAGTTCCTTTGAGAATTAATATATTGGGTGGGAATGTGAAAATAGATCTCAACCATTGATTTGGGTGGATTTGGGGCTCACGGCCCGGCAAAATTTGTTGCGCGGCGCGAGGGGCACATGTGCCCTGTTTAATTATTGATGAACCTTATGAATACATATAAGGTAATCATCGATGATTACACTAATTCTCATATTCTTACGATTTTTCCAATTCTTAAAGGAACCCTCCCCTATATGGATATATATATATATGTTTTGTAATAAAAAAATAATCATGAAAATCTCGTGAGCACATTATCTATTTGTCTTTAATAAGAAGACTTATTAAGATATGGTGCACCACGTAGGATAGCTTAGTAGATTGGCCAACATTTGCCCCAAATTATGGAATTAATCAAAGAAATGTCATTCCCACTAAAATAAATAAATTAAAATTATGAAATTAGGTGAATATCCAAATCAGAAAGTAGTATGCAATTATTTCGGCAAAGGTTGATACCACCCACAATTAGTACTCCTTACATACACTACAAACTCAACCCTACGATTACATCATATGCCACTTAAACCCTCATCGTTTGGTGATCGATTAAATCCAAAACCCCACTTGGATACCAAACAAACCATACAATTTCACTTACCAAAGCAATAATCTCAAAAGGGGAAATAATTCTCCAATGAGGAGATTGATCCACAAGATTCTAAAATCCTCTACCCCTTTCTAATATGCTAGATTCTCGTATCAATCTAATGGTGCTCTAGTAGTAAGTGCTCCCGAATAACTCTTTAGAGGTCACATATTCGATTAGTTTTTGGGAAAATATTACTTGATTGTCATGAGAAGGTTCGAAAATGACAACTGTTAGAACACGTACATCATGAGTATAAGCTCGACCAACCCAAGGAGCCCTTATAATGGAAACACATTTATAAAATACACTTCTTCGTATAGAAATCATTAAGTAAAGGACCAAGACATAATTCTCATATCATTGTTGAGTCATTATGACGTGTTATGATTGCTACGAACAGTTTAACATGGAATTAATCAAATAAAATTTAGTGGTAACATGCTTGATTTTGGCATTAATTTGAACTCTCACCGCTGGCCCATTGGTAGTATAGTTTTGCATCTTCTACTTTTTTATGCATAAAACTAGGATTTACGAGGATATATCATTCGTAACTACTAGAAAATTGTCATTTTTCCATGGCAATATCTACAAGAAAACCGTTGCTAATAGTGTTCTCCTAACGGATTTCCCAGAAATATTGCCCCTTAGTAAATATCCGCAGGAAAAATATATTCCATGGTCTAAAATTTTCCCAAGGAAAGTATCCGCAGAAAATCCATGGGAAATTTGATTTCATAATTTAAAATATAATGTCTGGGACTTTAAATTCAGCGACAGATTTGCAACGAAAAAACAAGGGATAATAGATTAATAGTAAAATTAGCCACGAATTACCCAAAGACTTCCCAAGTAACACCTTACCACGTAGGTTAGCTAGCTTATACTTATTAATTTTCCTTTAAATACATGTTTTTTTGTGTGACATAAACTACAAACAGTTAGATTGAAGTTGTGGAGCATATGTTGAATTGGTGCATGTGTTGAGGCTGAAAAACATAGTCTGACATTTTTTAGTGGTACAATGGAAGTCCAGTGATCAATAAGTCTTTTACAAATATCGGGTCAAGCGAAAAGAATAAAAAACAATGTTGATATTTTCTATGGAAAATTAATTAAACCGTAATTGTTGGCTTTTTTTATTCAAGAAGATGGAAATTAAAGTGTTGATGTTGTGAAAGAGGTTCTGAAGCTGTTTCGAGTGGGATCGTCCTCACATGAAGAAAGTGTTGATTTTATGCAACTACTGCTTGTCTGGCTCGTTAATGGCAATTTCAAAAGCAATATGGGAGCAAAAAACCAATCGGTTGTCAAGTACGTACATCGATGGTTTATTGGGCTGTAATTTCTGGTTCATGATCCACTTTGTTCATCTCAAAAACTTCTGTAATATACTTTTTTTTTTTTTTTTGTGTTCTGATAAACATCAAACTAGATTCCCTACACAAGTAAAGTAATATCAAAGAAAAGTAAGAGATTCCCCCACAATTCATTGTGGGCTCATGCTGGCGCTTTTCAAAATAAAAGTTTAAGTTGTTGTAAATTATGAAAATATCTTAATTACAACCAATACTTACATGAATTCTCTAAAGACTGGCTTTACCTTACCTATGAAGGTAAGCAACTTTTATATCATAAAAATAATTTTATGTACTATAATGTACAATATTTAAAAAAAAATATATACAAATACAATAAAACAATGATTATGATATGTAGAATAATTTTTGTTGTATACAATCTTGAAGTGATCAAAAACATTGCAAATGAGTGAATGACAGTCTTTTATACGGGATTGTATATGGTTCAATTTTTTAGAGATCAGCCCCTGTAAATTCAATAGTGCCAACATAAGGAACTAATCTACAGTTACATAATAACTAAAGTAAAAAACCAAAATCACTAAACAGTAAACTCCCAACAAACATTGAATTCAGAGTTAAACATACCCTAAATCATTTTCATTTTCATATATATTATTTGTACCAAACATACTCTAAATGAAGATATTTAGTAGAAGGTTGAGTCAAGCTGATGAAACATCTGTTTTGTTAAGATGTTCTTATCGGCCCATAATTCCTCTGGTTTAAAATGCTGAATTGCTCACTTACCTATTTATTCTATTTTATTATTAAATTAATTATCAAATAAAACAAAAATAAACACTTTTCCCAATAAACTAATCGACTTGAAACTTCTAATACTTCATCCGCTTCAAAATAAGTGATACAAATTAGATATCACGTTTTTTGAGGCAAAAGATTGTAATGAAGGTTAAATTAAATTAAATTAGATAGTTAGTGAGTGATGAGTCACACATATTATGATTAAAGTGAATTTAATGAAGTTTAAAAGTAAAAGTAAGGGTAAATGAGTCATTTCACTTTATTAAAGTAGATAGTTAGTGGATATGTGTCCCACTATATTTTACCAAATAAGGAAAATCTTAAAGTGTATCACTTATTTTGAAACACCTCAAAATGAAAAATGTATCACTTATTTTGAAACGGGAAAGTATAAATTGGGTACTTTCATTTTCTTTATGTGACTACATAACAACAATGCCAATTATCTACGTAATAGATAGGCCAGTAAACAAACCGAAGGAATACGAACGGAGTCTTGTTCGTGTTCATTTGTTAAGGAATTAATGTGTTCGTGAACGGTTCACGAACACTTATCAAACGGAATTTTGTGTTCACGAACGGGCCGTTAAGAAAATTTAGTGTTCACGAACGGTTCGTGAACGAGGGTAACAAACATAAACGAACACAAATGAACATAAAAGAACACAAACGTACACGAAACAAACACAAACGAACATAAAAAAACACAAACGAACATAAACAAACTCAAACGAACACTAACGAACGAACATAAACAAACGAACACGAACGTGTGTTCACGAACGGATGTTCACGAACGTTAACGAACGAACACGCCTTTGTTCGTGTTCGTTGTTTAACTAAACGAGCACAAAATCTTGTTCGTGTTCGTTTGTTTAGCTAAACGAACGAACATAAACGAACTCCCGCCGAACGGTTCGCGAACGGTTCGTTGAACGTTCGGTTCGTTTACAGGCCTTGTAATAGATACACAAATTTTTGTCTTTTTTGAAAAAGACAAATCCCAAAAACTAAAAAGTAAAAAAAAATGTTTTAGTTTTCTAGGAATTTATCTATTCGGAAAAGACAAAATTATCTGAAAAACAAATTAATATTTTTTTAAGAATTTTTTTCTATTTTGAACAAGACAAAATTTCAAGTACAATTATCGATCGTACAAAAAGGAAAAACCGTTAATATTAAAATTAGATAAAATTACAGTTATACAAAATCAACTTAAATCATACGAAAATTCTATACCTATCAATCACATGTTAAAGTATTTATGGAGTCACACGCACGGTCCATTTTAAGGGAAAAATGAATATTGAGTTTATTTTTGAAATTCTGTAAGTTCCTAGGTTCAGTTTTTGGATATTAATTAGGTTATTTCCTGCACAACTATATAAATACGTATACTTATAAATTTCAACTGATTAAATATAAAATCAAACTAAATATTTCGCTATCTAAGATATAAATTAGAAGAACTAACATAATTATATTTACATTTATCTATTGGACAAAACTTTTAATGTTGGTACGTACAAATGTACAATAACCTGACCAGTTTTAGTTTTGTATTTCATAATTAATCACATGTTAAAGTATTTATGGAGTCACACGCACGGTCCATTTTAAGGGAAAAATGAATATTGAGTTTATTTTTGAAATTCTGTAAGTTCCTAGGTTCAGTTTTTGGATATTAATTAGGTTATTTCCTGCACAACTATATAAATACGTATACTTATAAATTTCAACTGATTAAATATAAAATCAAACTAAATATTTCGCTATCTAAGATATAAATTAGAAGAACTAACATAATTATATTTACATTTATCTATTGGACAAAACTTTTAATGTTGGTACGTACAAATGTACAATAACCTGACCAGTTTTAGTTTTGTATTTCATAATTAATCACTTAAACTTCATCAATTTATAATCTTAAAATTGTTCTTTTTTCATTATGGCAGAGAATATTCAGATCATAGTGTGTCATCCGCAATAACTTTAGTGTAGGATTAGTAAAGCTTTTAATATATGAAATCAAATTAAAATATGCGAAAATATTACTACTGTAGTTAATGATTAGCATATTATCTACGTGCGTGTTTGTCAATTTAGTTTAATATTAACCTGCATTTCGATAAGAAAAGTCAACACTGGTTTTCTCATTTTGTCAAAATGAATTATTAAAAAATTAAATTAATAAATCAATAGTGGGGCAACTGAAAGTTTTAATATTCTAGAAGCAACATATAATCGAAAGGTTTTTAATTTAACAACATACATGTAAGTTGACACTCAGGGCTTACACAGAAATGTTATAGATATTTGGTGTTGTTTATAATGTTATAAGGTTATGAATTTAAATTTCGTTGTAAATAAAATTAAAATAAATTTATATATGAGCCCTAAAAAATGTGAACTAAAAGCTGGATGTTTAGGTATTCAAAATAATTTATTGACTTCTCCAATAAATCATAACTTAAAAGAGTTGTTTAGCTTAATAAGAGTGGTGGGTATGATGGCTTAAGCCAAATACCCACCTCAGTGTCAATAATGCATCACATTATTATTTCACATTTTACATTTAAAACTTCTAATACTACATCTACCATCACTTAAGTCATTTGGGTCTCACTTTTTTTTTTATTCCTTTTTCCAAAACAACTTAATATTTCATTATTAAACTGTTTTTTTTACGTCGACTCCTCACAGAACGCTTGTCGGACACAGTTTAAAAAATCAACCTCATCTTCTCCGCTTCTACTAGTACGTTTTAAACGTTTGTAGATAGCGTTGAAACGTTGACAATTACCGTTTAAAATCGCCCACTTTCCCGTCAACGCGTCTTTTGGTACGCGGCGCCTCCATGTCCTTGTTGAACTCAACACTCGGCCAGTAACATTTCATGTGTTTGGTCCCACTGGCAAACAACACAATTTTGGTTGGTTGCAAATTTTTTCCCCTTCGGCATGCCTTTTCAGCGGTCGCTGCGTCTTGTGTGGTTGGTTGTGATGCTTGTGGTTGTGACCATACTTGAGGTGGATTTTGTTGAAGTTGTTGAACTTGATGATTCAACATATAATAATGTTGTTGTTATTGTAGTAGTTCGGGGGTTAGCATGGGAAATTGGGAACCATACACCGTTGTTGGGACGATGGTGTAGACGAGTTAGACGCCAATGAGCCGGCATTTGCAATTCCGAACACATTGGTCATCCGCTCGTTTGGTCATTGAGACATTTTTTTAGGTATTAGGAAGAGAAGGTCTAAAAAGTTGAGAGAGTTGTGTGGAAAAAAATTATGATTGAAAGGGGTATTTATAATTGGTTATTATTTAAAAAAAAACTGATTTTTTAGCAAAATAGTCGTTGCCAATGGCTAGTGCCACGTGGCAACCAACCATTGGCTCGTTGGCCTCATGGGCTGGCTGGCGGAAGATGGGGTTTGGCGTGGCGGGCGATATGTTGGCGAGACCTAGGGGTGTTCGTTTGGATAATTTGGATTTATACGAACCAAATAGGTGAATCCAAATGGATTTTGGATTTTAAATGTTCAAACTGAACCGTCCAAACTGATTTAAATCCAAACCGATCCGAACCAAATTACAATTTGGATGCTTTTGGATTTGTCCGAACCAAACCGCTTTTTTCTTAATATACTTCAGAAGAGTACAAAAGTATATAACGTAACTCATATTAAGTTTAATATACACGATTTCAAAACGATACACTACTTTATACATAAAAACAAGTCTAATTCATAGTTTGTGACATTTACAATAATATATGCAAAAGTCTTGACATCAACTTCTTTAAAAACTCCAAAAAGATTGCTTCATTGCCAACTAATACAATATAAGAAGTTAATAGCTTTAGAATTATTTTGGGCCTTAAGTATTTCATTAATTTACATAGTCCCTATATTTGGTTTTTTAGAAATATGCTAGAATTATTTTATACATTTTCTTGGATCCCAACAACACAAACGTGTTGCGTTATGGCTAAGTAAAGACGATAAAGTAAAGAACACACAATTTCAATGATTAAGAGTTTATTAAAACAACTTAATGCGGTACAAAGTTTGCGGAAATAGATAGTACACACTAACTAAAACTTTATACTTGAAGTGACACTTTAGATCGCTCAAACTAGAAATCTATGCAAGGAGAGTTATATCAGCTGATACTAACAGCTGATATTAAATGCCTGAGTATAAACTATGGAGAAGTTAATACCAGACAATAACAAACTCTCAGAGAATGTTATTGTGTTATGAATGCTAAAAGGTGTGTGTAAATGTAACCATTTACGTCTCTATATATAGCCCAGGATCCATGTTCCTTTGCCCACAAGTTAATCTACGTGTAAACGTATCATTCGTAGATGTAGACTTGTCCACAGAAACATTTAATGCACTTGCATAGGTTATAGTCTCAGTTGTACTTTGTGTCAACTTCTTTTACCACCTTTTCTGACGAACAGTGAAAAGGTGTACTATGATAGTACAAAAGAAGTTGACTTTCCCTTTACATGTTTGGAGGGACAAACGATGAAATACTGACAAGTTATCTTCTATTCTAAAATAGAAGATCTTCATCGTTTTTCTTCTTCTTTGAGCGGGAAAGGAAAATGTTCAAAGTGTCAAGAACATTTTCCACCAAGTCATTATCTGCAGCAGGTACCATCAGCTGATTCCATTATCAGCTGATTGGTCTTCTTCGGGTTTCTGTCATTCGGCCATAAACTTTGAATGATCACTCTTGTATAGCTGCTGATTTAACTTGATTCCTTGAGCTAAGTACGTACTCAGCTAAAGGTTTATTAATATACTTGTACTTCAGCTTAGATACATACTTCAGCTGATTTATTCTTCTTAGCTATCGATCATCAAATCTTATTTTACTTAGTCTGGGGACTAACACATTTATATTTTACATATTTATATTATATATATATATATATATATATATATATATATATATATATATATATATATATATATATATATATATATTACTATTTGGATTTTTTGGACAATTCGGATTTTACAGTGAAAACCAAATCCAATCCGAAAACCAAACTATTAATTTGGATTAAGTCCAAACAGATCCAAAAAACCAATCCAAACGATCCAATCCAAATTATTCATCTGGACAATCCAGATTTATCCGAATAGTGAACACCCCTAGGCGAAGGTGGAGTTCGAGGTGACGTCCGACGTGGGGTGGGGGTTCGCCATTGCACCCATTACTCTAAATCCATAACTTATTTACTTAAAAAGTGAGATTTTGAAAAGTATGTTGTTCCTTACATTCTAAAAATTCTTTTAAATATCAAAAGCATATTTCCTTCATAAGTACGACACTGTTAAGACTGGAGTATTTCTAGTGCACAATTTTAATTTTTTTATAATTTTTATGTAGATCATTTAAAAGTACGTGACATTATATTAGATTTTTTGAGATTAATTAAGTTGGTAACTTTTTTGCCATATATATAATAGATATATGCTCCAAAATTTCAAAAAGAAAAATTATATACTAAAAACTGAATTTTAAATAACTCATGAATATATATATACACTCTATATTAAATTACGATATAAGTAAATTAAAGAGTAAATTACATGAATGGTCCTTTAGATTTATAACAAATTTCACCAATGGTCCTTTAGTTTCAAATATTACACCGATGGTCCTTATTTTTGAAAGGTTTTTCACCGATGATCCTTTACGAAAAAGTCCGTCAATTTTTTAAGTTAACTAACACCACATGTGATGCACATGAGGGTATTTTGGTCAATTTGTCTTTCCCCTTCTCAATTAAATTACACGGATGATCCTTTAAGTTTATAGCACATTTCACCAATGGTCCTTTAGGAAAGACAAATTGACCAAAATACCTCCATGTGCATCACATGTGATGTTAGCTAACTTGAAAAATAGACGGACTTTTTCGTAAAGGACCATCGGTGATAAACCTTTCAAAAATAAGGACCATCGATGTAATTTTTGAAACTAAAGGACCTTTGGTGAAATTTGGTATAAACCTAAAGGACCATTCATGTAATTTACTCTAAATTAAATTAAATAAATATAAGTTCTAAATTAAACCTAAATTGAGTCTGAAGTCTGAACTTATGCATTTTACTGTAATCAAATTTCTTTTTAGCTATTAATCTAAATTTAAAATTGCTCCAAGAAAACTTATAAATATATATATATATATATATATATATATATATATATATATATATATATATATATATATATATATATATATATATATATATATATATATATATATATATATATATATATAGGGTGCGATTCAGCGCAGAACCGTTTAAAGCCGCAGAACCGCAGAACCGTCCTAACATCCAATGTTTTCTATGTTATATATAAGCAGTACATTTTAATACACGCAATAACACATTTACACATCCAATGTTTCCAATTTTTTTACACACATATTTATATATTATGTGTAGGGTGTTCACTATTCGGATAAATCCGGATTGTCCAAATGGACAATTTGGATTGGATCGTTTGGATTGGTTTTTTTGGTTTTTTGGATCGGTTTGGACTTGATCCAAATTAATAATTTGGTTTTCGGATTGGATTTGGTTTTCATTGTAAAATCCGGATTGTCCAAAAAATTCAAATAGTATAAATATATAAGACAATTCTAGCCCATTTCTAGCAAAAACTAAATATAGTGACTATGGAAATTAACGAAATATCCTATGGCCCAAAATAATTCTAAAGCTATTAACTTCTTAATTGGCCCTTTCTAAATCTAATTCCAAAAAACAAAATACATGACCTGTGATCTCATCGACTGTCCAGTTTCCGCACACAATCTTAACCCTGTCAATTCTTACTTTAATCCCAGTTCGTCCCTTCTCATTTGATACGTGAATCGCCCACAACCCACTCGTATCAAACAACAACGATTCGATGACATATGTGATTTTACCCGCATGTATAACACACTACTTGTTCATTTACATTGTATTAGTTGGCAATGGAGCAATCTTTTTGGAGCTTTTAAGAAAGTTGATGTCAAGACTTTTGTATATATTATTTTAAATGTCACAAGCTATGAATTAGACTTGGTTTTATGTATAAAGTAGTTTATCGTTTTGAAATTGTATATATTAAACTTAATATTAGTTATGTTATATATTTTTGTAGTCTTGTGAATATATATTAAGAAAAAAAAACGGTTTGGTTCGGACAAATCCAAACCATCCAAATTGTAATTTGGTTCGGATCGGTTTGGATTTAAATTAGTTTGGACGGTTTGGTTTGAACATTTGAAATCCAAAATCCATTTGGATTCACCTATTTGGTTCGGATATATCCGGATTATCCAAACGAACACCCCTAATTATGTGTATAAAAAAATTGGAAACATTGAATGTGTAAATGTGTTAGAGCGTGTATAAAAATGTACATCTTATGTATAACATAGAAAACATTGGATGTTAGTATGGTTCTGCGGTTCTGCACCTTTAAACGGTTCTGCGCTGAATCGGGCAATATATATATATATATATATATATATATATATATATATATATATATATATATATATATATATATATATATATATATATATATATATATAGAAAGCGGTTCATGCGAGAACCACTGAAATTGCGAGAACCACGAGAACCTATTTAAAGCCCTTAGATCAATCTCATTTAACTTTCATCTTATAAGGACAATTTAGTAATTGTGTATTTGTTTTAAATATTTGATTTATCACATAAAAGGCAAGTGAATAACTTACTCTCCTATTATTATGTAATTCACGTTCGTCTCACAATTCCGATCCATCATCAAGAAACCTATTGCCGACTTTTTCAATTACATTCGGAAAAAGTATTGCAGTTCGTCAATTAGTTCGATCAAAGTATTGCCGGTATTATTAGGTTTCATTAACCACCGAATTGTTACCCTAAATCGGAAAAAAAAATGAAGGTATTACCAATATCCTTTTCATTGTTTTTTAAAGGTTTTCATTCATTTAATAATTTGAATTATTTGAAGATGTCAACATATAGTGCTGCTTCTGAAGATTGTAGTAACCCTTGCACTCCATCATTGAATAAACACGTGGGAGATGAGCAGGAAAACGGAGTTGAAAGTGAGTTTTATTATTAATGATATATATGAATTTACATGATTAATTGATTTTAAACTACCAATTTTCTGATTGAGTGTTTGGAAGAATTTTTATTTTAAAAAGATTAGGATTCATTGTTGTTATTATTTTCGTATTCATTACTGAACAAAAAATTCTGTAATTAGGTTTTCGGTATGGTTTGATTTTATTTATACACTTGTAACGTTGATCACTTCATTATATGTAGATCCTAATCCGGATGCAGAAATTGAATCACCAAATAGCACTATGACTCAAACACCAGACGGGACCAAGTCTTGGGTTCCTAAAGTATTGGACGAAATCAAGCCAATGGTTGATTCTATTTTTAATTCTCTTGATGAGGCAGAAATTATGTACAACCGTTATGCTTTGGAATCTGGGTTTAGTACTCGTAGATCAATAACTCGCAAGAATGTTCTTGATGCGATTACAGTCGGGTATTTTCTCTGTAGTAAAGCTAGTGTATCTAGAAAAAAACAAAATGTTGACACCCTACAGGTCGACATAGAAAAAGTGAAACCGCGTAATTGTAACATTAGTGTTACAGATTGTAAGGCGGGCATAAAACTTAGCCTAGTTAGAGGCACATGCTCATATAAACTGTATGAATTTAAAGAGGTCCACAACCACCCGCTAGTTAGTGAAGTCAACAAGCATTTGTTACGTACTAGTAGACAACTACAATTCGGTGATGAAGATTTTTTACAACAAGCGTCTACGTGTAATATTGGTCCGACCGTCGCACATAGGTTACATGCATCACTAAAAGGGGGGTATGATAAGGTAAACGGCACAGAGGTTGATTATAAACATTGTAGGCGAGATATAAACAAATACATTGGTAATGCAGATGCACAAATGGTCGTAAACATGCTTACTAACAGAAAACAACATGCCCCAAATTTCTCTTTCGACTACATGTCCGATGAAAACGAACTTGGAGGTATTTTTTGGGCGGATGAAGTATCAAAATTTAACTATAACGAGTTTGGTCATGTTATGGCATTCGACGCAACCTTTCGAACCAACAAGTATGCAATCAATTGTTTATGTTTTTTTTTATGGGTTAATTATCTTTTTTCATGTTTTTTTTTTTTAGATACGGGATGATTTTTGTACCATTCACCGGTATTAATAATCACAACAAATCTGTTTGTTTTGGGGCTGGACTTCTAAAAGATGAGTCCGTTAACTCTTACGTTTGGTTATTAGAGGCATTTCTGAAAGCTCATGTTAAGCAACCTAATATTGTTGTCACAGATCAGGATCCGTCAATGAAAATAGCTGTTCCAACTGTCTTTAATGAATCTCACCATAGATTTTGTATGTGGCATATAATGAACAAACTACCATTGAAGGTAAAATATTTCTTTTAATGATGCCATGATGTTATTTCAGTATCGAATACCTTCTAATGTACATATTATTGTTTCACACAAACAGTGTTCAGTCATGAACACTATTCAATTAATCCATTATTTGTTCAATACAGATCAGTGGTGACAACCAAGATAGTAAAGAGATCAGGAAGCGATTACATAAACTTGTGTGGAATAGTAACATTGGTACAAAAGAGTTTGAGAGGCGGTGGGGTGAATAAATATCGGAATTTTCATTACATCAACATAAGTGGCTTGGTGATATGTTCAATATTAGGCAGCAATGGATTCCTGCTTATTTTAAACATATACCAATGTATTGTTTGATGAGAACCACTTCACGGTCAGAGAGTTCAAATTCAATGTTTCGTAAATTCTTAAATTTTGGGCATACTTTGGTGCAGTTCATGCTTTGTTTTGAGGCTGCAATGGAAAAAACAAAGATATAAACAACGGCGAGATGACTTTGAAGACACAACAAAAATACCAAAAATGGACACCCAGCTCCCTACTGAGCGTCACGCTTCATCAATATACACAATAACTTTGTTCAGGAAAGTGCAACATGAAATAGTTAGAGGAATGTATTCATGCTCACTTAAAACATCAGGGTATGACGAAGAACCTGGTGTTTTTATGATCAAACATTTTGACCAACACGATAAATTTGTTGGTGACTTTAAGGTACTATTACATACAGAGTAGTATTTATTAATTTTGTTTAAATTTGTATAACGTTTTAATTTTTTTCATTCGATGTGCAGGTCAGATATAATGCAGATGAAGCCACTGTAGTGTGCAGTTGTAATCTTTTTGACCAGCATGGATATTTATGTAGACATGTATTTTGTGTTATAAATTCTGAACACGTAAAAGAGATACCTGAGAAATACATATTACGACGATGGAGTTCGAACCTAATGCCACGTGATACACTTTATAGTCGCTATCGATATGGAGTGCAGAACGATAGTTCAAAAGAATATGTGGCCAACGCAATGTTAGATGTTGAATCATGTATATCTAGATTTCGTTCATCAAAGAACACACTTGACGAGTTTCTTACAAGGCTTAATGAATTAACTGCTGAGTTTAAACATAAGCTACCTGATCAACAATCTCAGAAGAAAGGAAAGGCTGCTAGATTTGGTGAATTAGTTGGTGATGCACAAACAGACATTCAACTAAATCCTCCTCACGGTATTAGAAATAAAGGATGTGGTACGAGTAAGAGATTGAAAGGTCCTGGTGAGAGGGAAATAGAAAAAGCGAAGGACAAGGAAGAAGGCAAAAAATGTCAAGTTTGTCTCGAGGTCGGGCACAACTCGCGAACATGTGGAGGACCCTCAACTTACAAAGGAGCATCAACATCAAAACGACAAAAAAGATGAAATTTTAAAGCATTTAATTTTAAAACATGCATCTCTTACTTTATGTTAAGATGTTTTTCCCATTTCCTTATAATTGTTGAACTTATAGACTACGTTTTCGTATTTACGATTCATATTAGACGATGTTTAATGATTTATTACTCTTTATATGATGTAGTTTCTATAAATGCTATTTATTACGTTTTAACCACTAATTATGTTCTTTTATTACCATGAAATCCCGCCCAATAAACTGATATGCATTAGCTACATTTTGGTCACACAGTAACGATTTGTGCAAGATGAATAGAAGTACTAAGGTCGTAAATGTTTATAATATGTTCAACGATGAATGTATTTGATAAATTTTACCTCAAACATAAATAAGTCTTTGATAATATGTACTAAGGTCGTGATGAATAATATTTTCCCAAACATAAATAAGTATTTGCTAAATTTTTCCTCAAACATTAACATCCAAACAGAAAATGAAAAAAAACAATTATTCAATGCCAAAACTAACATCTTAACATAAATATGACAAAACCATGAATGTCTATAAAAAAAAATGAAACCGCTAATTTTTCCAATGCAGATATTTAGGCACACTCTTCTGCTTCTTTCAACACTTTGTTACGTAAAATGTTATGCTCCGACATCAACATTGTTATTGTGTACCGCTCCCTCAACTTTTTCAATAAAGTTTTCTACCATCGTCCTTCCGCATCCAAACCACAACACCAATTTGATGCCCCGCCCCCCATGTAAGTCTCCATATGACGCATAACAAACACATCCTTTTCATTTTTATTGCCTCGAGATTTCCAATTCATGGTAAGGGATACTGGTTTTGCAGCCTCCAACTTATGGGCTTTTGGATGATCAACGTACTTAAGATAATGTACGAACCCATTTTTCTGCAATTAAATTGTATTTGTTCAGTATTGATCAAACAAGTGGTTAAACATGATTGTTATTTTTTACTTACCAGATTTTCCGGCAATCTATCGTACTTTATTCTAATAACTTGCTCATAAATCATGTTGTCTATTATATCAATTGTTCCACGCTTTAAATCAAAGCATATCAAATAAGTAGTAACATACATCACCGGGATGAATACCTGTATGTTTTTATAAAAAATAATAATAATCAGTGTTCATTACTGTTCATTATGGCGTCTAACATGTGTATTTCAGTGTTCACTATCGTTCATTTGCATACGTTTCCAACTAATATGACCAGAATTAAACGTACCAGGTCCACTGTTCTTAATTTCATTAAGTTCGCGTCTTTATGCATCATCTCACCAAGTACATGCGTTAACGATCTTACACGTTCATCAACGCTCATTTTATCAATAGTAGCCGGTAGAAACAATCTACACAGTGACTCTGGTGCTCTAATCCCCTCTTGTATGTTTAACATAGCAGACCATGTGTTCAGTACTTCATCTAGAAATGGACCTTGCGTTGCAAAACAACTAAGAGGCCCTCTATTCATTTGATGTTCATCCTTTGTCATGAATACTACTTGACTGCAGTATAATAAAATTATAGTCAAACAATATTCGTTATTTAAATTTCATTTAACAATACAAAAGTAAAATGAATACACTTACTTATAATTCAACGCCGGCTTTGTTATGTAGTTGAGTTCTTTTTTTTCTTCAGTTGTTAGTTTTTTTCCAATATCAACCACTCTCTGTGCAAACGGTGAACGTAGTTGTTCAGATAAGTTTACAGCCCGCGTCGACATCCTTTTTTGAACAACAATGGGTTGGTCTTTTGGCTTTGATATAACTTTTTTATTAGCGGTACCGATTTCTTTCTGTTCATTAACGTCTTGAACACCAACATCACCATCATTTCTAACATTCTCAAACTCTTGTGTCAGGCCAAGACTAAAGCTTGGCATGTCATATCTAGCATTCTCTGAATGAAGATGTGATCTACCCTTCATAGCCGTTTCCATTGCTTCTTCAATATCCTTATAATAACCTGGAGACACTTGTGTGACCGGTATGTCAATTTGCAAATATGGTTCTTTAGGTGTAGTAATTGCTTTTTCTAATTTTCTAAAGTAGCCTGGCGACACTTCTGTAAGTGGTATGTCATCCCGGTAACCATGGGCTTTTAGTTTATTCATCGTTTCTTCTACAGCCTCACAATATCCCGGTGACATTTGTGTCGACAAGGTACTAGTCTGACAACCTTGTACTTTAGGAGAACTGTACGGATCAGCATCTTCACTTTTTTTCAAATCATCGCCCATCACATTGATCATTTGTGAGCTCTTTTCTGCTAAATATACCTTTTCCGAGTTTCCTAATTGGTTTACAGAACATAATCACAAACGTTATATTTTTATTATCATTAATGCACAATTTACAAATAAAGTAGTACGTGTTAACATACAATTTTTTAATTTAACTACAGTTCATCCAACAACTAATAACAGTCATTATACATTCATTACCCATAATTGCCTATTTTACATTCCCAAAAAATTACAACAACCACACGTTCTCGAGTCATAAACATACCACATCATCCACCCCCCGCGTATGTTAACAAAATATTAGGGTTTAGACTTACAAATTTTTAACGGACCTAATTATTACATTTAACTACTTACTACATACTGCAATGTTCATCAGAATATCGACACTGTTACTCATTACCTTTAACATTTTCTTTAATATCTTTCAGCACATCATCTAACATCTTCACCTTCTCACCCCAGTCACCGATTTTCAAGTTGTCTTTAAACAACATACACGAATCATTTGTTACTTTCACCAGCTCTTTTGTGTTCTCAATTACCATGTTCAATATTGCTTCCATGCTTTCAATACACCCCTGCCATTTTATTAAAATAATCATATTATGTAAAAAGTTACATTGAAGTTTGCTTAATTACATGTGTGAACCGTACCTCTTCCGTCATTTGAGCACCAGGTTGCACGTTTTCTTCTTCCAGACGATCCTCACTCTCGGATTCCATATCCTCATCATCTGATGGTGCGATGTACGGTTCACTCAGAGCGGCTTTGTCAAACCCACCATATCCCTCCCTTTCACTCAACAAAAAACTGTTCCAGTTACTAATAACTGGCCTTGCTCTGTTCACCGTCATCTTTTTACATTTTTTTGAATCGACGTAAAGAAGCTACGTATCAAAAACATTGTTCATTATATAGCGTTAGTACAAACACATTTGAAATATAATACCCAAATGTAAACATTATTCTTTGTTGTGAAAACAGTGTTCATTATATCATTACAGTGTTCATTATCTAAAACCAGTGTTCATTATACACACACAATGTTCATTATAAAGCCGTAATTTTAAATAACCAAATTTTAACTGTAACATCACAAATAAACACATTTACTTATATTAAAATCAATGATCATCGTAATGAAACAGTGTTCATTACAAAGACATTGTGTTCATTACGATGCTGATTATTATTTATTGAATACCATAGATAATAAAAACAACTTACAATCAAGAACGTGATCGGCCCGACAAAATAACTTTTTTCCTTGTTGTTCACCCACTTATCCTTGCACCCTTTCACACATTTAAGTATATAGTCACACCAATCTACTCTTTTATCGATGGTATTCTGATTTATGTGTCTCAGGATCGATAAATCACATTTCCCCCTTGCTTTTGTTTTCCCCATTATATTTGCAAACAAAACTATGAAATTCAATTTGAAAATTGCATCCGCTTCTTTACTGCTATTTATCCTTTTCAACACTTCAGACGGCTTAATTTCCCGTTTATTGAATTGTGCAAACCATTGAACAACTAATTCATCTTCCACTTTCTGTTCATCTAGGGAATCAATGGGATCTCCACCTAAACGCACACCTAACGTCTCAACAACAGAATTTTTCGTAATTTTAATACTCTCTTTCCTAAGTTTTATTTCTAATTGTTGATCATCTAACCTATCAGCAACAAAGAAACCAAGATGCCATGGTAGGCACTCAATTTTCATTTCTAACAACGACCCAAGACCCATCTCCTCGACACATTTTTTTTGTACATCTTTAAGACTACGAACTGCTGAATAAAGTGTATTCGGTGATGAACGTATAAGCAATCGTCCATTACCACATGATGATTCAGATTTTTCTACCTTATTCGTTTTCTTTTTGTCTAATTTAGCCCTTTTTGTTTTTGATTCTTCCTCAACATCAGTATCGACTTCATCCACCAAATTAATCTTCCTGTTTTTACGTATTTTTTTATTTCCCGTATCATCAGCCTCGTGTCCTTTACCACCTTCATTCTGATTACCTGTACGTCAAACATAAAGAATGAACATAATAAGTAACGTATTAAAACCCATATATATAAAAAAAATAAAGATTACCTTTAGTATTCGCACTTCGTGTTATTCTAACACTTGGCACCTCATCATTGTTTTCAATAACTTTCCCCTTCCCTAAAATTATAAACAATTAATTATGAACAGTTAAAAAAAAGAAAAAAAAAAATTAAACGTTTATCCTATATAATTAACCTTTTTGCTTAGCAGTAAATTTAACTGTATTCTCAACACGATCATCAATCTTTTGCTTCCCTACATTAAACAAATTAAAAATAAACAACAGCCATTTACAATAAACCCAAAAAAATGTAAATATAACCTTTTTGTAAAGCAACATGTTCATCAATTGTTTCTTCAGCAATATCAACATTGTCAACGTTTGCTGGTTCTGAGGAAGTCACATTTGTTGCCAATGTTTCATCATCCTCTTCTGTTCTACATCTTATGTATTTTCTCCTAGCCTTGATAGTCTTCGCAACCTTTACCACCGGCTCTGTTCATTACAAATATTCATTATAGTTTCACATTATACTACAACAAGCTAACAATATCACCTAAACGCTCCAATCTGTATTGTTCATTACACATATTCTACTAGCTAACATGTAATTTCAATGTCTTCATTATTCAATTCATCATTCAATAATATAGAAACTGATTGCATTCAATACCATAAATCAGTATACAATCTATGTAAACACTAATCAAAAGATTCGAAATAAAAAATAAACCAAAAACAGTCAATCGGAACACTGAATTTCGCAATCAACACCCTAAATCAATGAACACTACCGATTTCAAAAAGCACTACAATAATGAACACTTAAAAATGTTGTATGAACCCTAAATACAAACTCCAACTATAAAATCGCGACATACAATTTCTGTAATGCTTAATCAAAAAATTCAAAAAAAAAACCCTAATCAGTCAATCGAAGAAGTAAATCCGTCAATCAAAACCCTAAATCAATAAACATTACCAATTTAAAAAATAAAAATCGGAACAGAATCATGAACATTGAAAACGATTTTATGAACCCTAAAAACAAAATCAAAACACGAAATCGGAACATACAATACCTTCGTTCATGGATTTTGCGACTCCAGGTTCTGATGAAGACATTGTTACGATATTCGTCTACCCGTTCTTTTACTTTGTAGGGTTTCCGATTGCTTTTTTGAGCGGGAGCGAGAGAGAAAGATAAACGGATTCCTTTAAAACCCGTTAATTATATTCCATGTTCAATTGACTATTGTACCCTTGATACACGTTTTTTCCATCCCATTTTGTTCAATTACTTACACTTAGACCCCTTTAGATCTTAACCACTAGTTTTAAAATCCAAGGGCTTTAAATAGGTTCTCGCGGTTCTCGCAATTTCAGTGGTTCTCGCATGAACCGCTCTCTCTCTCTCTCTCTCTCTCTCTCTCTCTATATATATATATATATATATATATATATATATATATATATATATATATATATATATATATATATAATAGAAGTATTTATTTCAACTAAACATGCTTATTTATTAATTAAAACATACTTAAATATTATATTAAAAATGAGGCAACATGACCCGTGCAATGCACATGCTTTATAATGACAAAGAGTTATATTGAAGGTAAATCATATCACAGTTATCCGCATTCCTGTTAGGACCATTATTGTAATAGGTTTTGACATTTAATCCCGTTAACTAACACTTGTAGTGTTAAGTGGTGAGGAGTATATAATGTTGTAATTTGACTTTTCATGTAAGTCTTTCCCACACAATTACTGAATATGTTATTGAAAGCTTCCTTCCATCTTCATTCTCTCTCAACCCACACACACTAAAAACACACACTAAATCTTCAATCTCATAATAAATCTCCATGGATTAGCTTGAATTAATCAAAGTTTGAGAAAAGATTTACTTTCCTTGGCACTTAAAACAACTTTTACTCAAGTGCCAAAAACAACTCCTAAATCTCCAACGATCTTCAAAGAAATATGGGTTCCTACAACTCCAAAATCTCAAATAATTCCCCGGAAGTTATTTGACAGTGAAACATCAAGTTTCAGCTTTTCTTGGAACTCTCAATCTTTAAATCAAATCGATACAACTTATCGGTGGTTTCATTCCCACACTAACATTGTCGGACCCAAACAAAAATGGGTACAAAAAGTTGTTTGATTTGTTTTGCAGGAGAATGACTTATACACAATTCAGTGTATAACTCGTGTTTCATTTGGATGGCTCTTGCACACTTTAGTGTATGACCCGAACTTCACCAAGATGGCTTTCAAGTAAATTCTCTTGAAACCCGTTCCTTAAAGATATTATTGGTTGAGGGGGAGAAAATCGCTATTCATTGGTTGAGGGGGAGAATTCCTATATTCACTTGTTAAGGGGGAGAAAATTGACATTCATTCGTCAAGGGGGAGCATTTTTATGAAACTTCATAGGTAAAGGGGGAGCATACTCATTGCTAACCCATTTACTATTCATTATTCATATTTTTCAGAAACTCAATCTCAAAATTTTCAAATTTTAATAACTTGAGTTTCGTTGGTTCAGTTCAAAAATGTTTTCCTCACTCCTATGTTGCCAACGTAGGATACAAGTTTCTGTCAAATTCATCGATCTCTCTACTAATTTCGATTAGTATTGATTGCATCTGTTTATGACACACTCTTGTCTCTGGCATTGATGACATCATCTTCTCAGTTTTGCTTTCGAACTTAAACTCAGAAAATTTCAAAAGCTATTTGAGTTTTGTTGTTGTCATACCTTGGACAACTTCCACTAAATTCTAAATTTTTTATTCGAACTCAAATGTTACCGATGTAGGACACAAATTGTTGACAAATTCGTCGATCTCTTTACTAATCTAATTAGTAAAGATTGCATCTGTTTATGACAACCTTTTGTCTCTTGCATTGTTGACATCACACTCTTCTTTTTCATATTACGTTGAAACTCAAATTTTTCTACAAAATTCAACACTTTGAGTTTCGTTGTTGCCACAAATTTGGTGAAGGAATTATGTGCACAGTTGGTCAACCTATGATGATACATCCATGCCTACGAAACACTTAAGGGTCACACCGGCGAGTGCATGTAATACGAACAAGTTATGCAACGATACTACGAAGATGAATGATTCATAATAGTCATTATGAATCAGTTAAGTATTAAGTTAAGTTTAACTTATTACTAGATTAGTTTAACTAACTAATTAATACAAGTAGTTGTACATTTACTAGTTAAGTAAATTTACACTGTGTTAGTTATAGATTATCCATAATATGATTTAAAGCTATTAAATCATATAGTAACTGGATAATATTATTGTATAAATTATATAAAGGTTATTATATAATTAACTATTAAAAGTATAAATACAAGTGTATAATTTCGTGTATATGGGTACCGAAATTATAGTGTGTTAATACTAGACATTTGATAGTTAAGTGCAATAATAATAAACTAGTTAAAACTATAAGGGTTTAAAGTGTAAGAGATAAGTTTAATTAAGAGATTAATCTTAATTAAACTAGAAGGGCCCTAAGCGTAAGTCTTTCTAGTATAAATAGAATGCATGGGGTTCCTTATTCTATGATCACCAACTCGAAACCCTAGCCTCCTCCTCTCCTTGGTTTCGGCCGAACACAACCCCAAGAACACAACACTTTGTGTTCTTCATGTTCTTCATGTTCTTCAAGTCTTGAAGATCCAAGATCGTTGCAAGTGATCAACTAGAAGATCGTTCGTCGTGTTTATCATCAGTGGACTTATCTTAAGCATTAACCTAAGGTATGTTTCATGGAACACATCTTCTTCTTCTCCTCTTGTTCGAAGTCGAACCAAGAACCTTAGGGTTCTTGGTAGTAGTCGACGAACACACACAAGTATGTGTGTGTGTTCGAGTTTTTCGTACAAGGTTTCTTTCTTGTTAACCTAATCTAGTTTTCCAACATCCCAATCCTTTAGGATTTAAGGATTAGGTTTAATCCCAGTTCCGCATTTAGGGATTAAATCAGCTAGTTAGTTTAAACCGGTCAAGAACAAGTTCATGTTCTTGGTCAGCAAGGTTCGAACTCGTGTACTAGGTGTTCGACCCAAGTGGTTGATCAGTCGCATGGTGCGTAGTAAATCCCTACATTTGGCACAACTCAATCTTCACTGTTAAATTTTTTTTACTCAAAATCATGTGTTAACTATGTAGGATATAAGTTTTTGGCAAATTCGTCGATCTCTTTACTAATCTAATTAGTAAAGATTGCATCTGTTTATGTCAAACTCTTTTCTCTTGTGTTGTTGACCTCACCTTCTCATACAGAGTTGACATTCTATGCTCAACATCTGTATATTCCTCACAAAATTTTTACACATACTTTGTGCTCACAATGATGTGTTCACAACGTAGGATATAAATTTTGGTCAAATTCGCCGATCTCTTTACTAATCTAATTAGTAAAGATTGCATTTGTTTATGACCAACTTTTTTCTCTTGCGTTGCTGACATAATTTTTCAAACCTTATTCTGATTTTGCATAAGTGTTTCATTTTTAAATACTTGTTTGCAACTCTCAACACAAGTTGTTGTTAAATTCGTCGATCTCTTTACTAATTTCGATTAGTACTGATTGCATCTGTTTATAACAACTTCTTGGATTGATTGTTCTTACCATTTTTCAAACAATTTTCACAAACCTATAACAATGGAGAAATTATTTTAATTTTTCTCCAAATGGTTCAGATTTAAATTCTGAATTATTCATATGATCTCACACACAAAATCGTTTTTGTGCACTGATCTTTGATCCACTTCAAATTGATTTCTTTTAAACCTCAAATCTTTACTTAACAATGTCTTCAATCATCCCGTCTGTCAAATTCGTCGATCTCTTTACTGAAGTTCTTCAGTAAAGATTGCATCTGTTTATGATTTCAGGTGATTCTTGACACTGTTAATATCTATTTTTCAAATATTTTTCTCAAAGATTATTGGCGAAAATCAATTTTTATTTGTGTACTAATTGAGTACTACATGTTCCTGGTTCTTGATTCCGAAATGCAACGTACAACTATCGATTCCTGGCTCTTGTATTACAACGACATACAATTTCCTATCTCAGTTTCAATATTAGCATGAGGCTCGTGGTCATGATCCTCACGAGGGGGAGAAATGAGCAAGAAATAAATGAACAAGAAATGTACAACATTAAGAAGAACCACAAACATCTCTTCAACGAAGAAAATTCATGTCTCGAGTACTCAAATTATCAGCAAAATCAGAAATAGTTTATTTCAAGTATTTCAGAGGAAGAGAAAGTGATAAACAATGTGTTTAAAAGGAAAAACAGGTGAAGAAGAAGAAATCGACATATCTACAGAAATCTCTCAAAATCTCAACCATTACATTAAAAACTCAATCAGTCAAACCGAAACTTAATTGTATAAATCTTTTTGTCCAAACTACAAAACGTCCATATCAATTTAAAATTCCAAATTCCTCAACAACCATTCTTTCCAACATTCCATAACATTCACATACATTCAAAAGCTTAACCGTTTAAATCCATATTTCCATACCGAATACAAAATTATCCACATTCATTCAAATCTTAAATGTACATATCATTCTTTCCTACATACAAATCATACACATGTAAATTCAAAATTTAACCGTT
Source organism: Calendula officinalis (assembly GCA_963853835.1). Classification (NCBI taxonomy): domain Eukaryota; kingdom Viridiplantae; phylum Streptophyta; class Magnoliopsida; order Asterales; family Asteraceae; genus Calendula; species Calendula officinalis. The sequence continues at coordinate 17,608,138 of OY970822.1, read as the reverse complement.
ACAAATCATTCTTACATTTTACACACACATCCAAAACTTTAACTGACAAATCATTCAAAAACATTATCATTATATCCTCAATAAAATCCCCTACCACAAAATTTCAAAACAACCTCTCCATTATCTGAAATCTCAGACAAATCCTTACCTAACTGATATTCCATTTCCCAAAATTTCAAATCTTTAGTAAATCAGTTATAGGATTTCCTCTCTCAAACATTTTCTTGCCAAAGACAAACTATAAGAAGAAACTGAAGTCAGAAGACTGGGATTACGTATTAAAGCTCAAAAAGGGGGAGATTGTTAGGACCATTATTGTAATAGGTTTTGACCTTTAATCCCGTTAGCTAACACTTGTAGTGTTAAGTGGTGAGGAGTATATAATGTTGTAATTTGACTTTTCATGTAAGTCTTTCCCACACAATTACTGAATACGTTATTGAAAGCTTCCTTCCATCTCCATTCTCTCAACCCACACACACTAAAAACATACACTAAATCTTCAATCTCATAGTAAATCTCCATGGATTAGCTTGAATCAATCAAAGTTTGATCTCTCATTTCCCTATTTATTATTAAATGAGCGGGAAAAAAAGACGATAATTTATAATTTTTGAGTCGACCCATTCTAAAATTGAATAAAACCTACACAATAATATGTTATTGTAATTTATTTATGCTAATAAATGTTGTGATCGAGTGTGATTTTTTATACATATATTTTTATAATTAAGAAAGTTAAAATGTAATGTACGATTATTTGAACTTTACCATTTATTTCACTTAATTTATTTCACTTAATTGTAGTATATGAATAGTTTGATTTATATTTGTTAAAAAACTTTTTTGAACTTCTATAATTTATTTCACTTAATTGTGGTAAGAGTAGTACATCTGACTTATATTCATTAATAAACTTTTTGTCAAAGACTCCTTTTATTTATTTATTTATGCTAATAAATAGTACATTTAGATTTGGAACTCATTTTATATATATAATTAAAAAAAATTGTCAAAGGCTTTTATTTATTTATGCTAATAAATATTTGAGAAGTCACGTATAATAGGGGTGATTTTCGTAAAAACTTACGCAGGATATATGTTTTTCCCTGTCTTTAATGCTGATAATATTGCATAGTTCTAGTAGAAACGTAATTATGTTGATGACCTGAATACATTAAAGAGGGGAATTGTTAAATGAAGGAATATTTTAATGATAGAATAAAAGTGAGTGCTTTCTCTTGCTGCAAGCATGCATGGTTTTGTGTTCCCATGTCCACTCAAACGTTGTGTTAGCTTTCCCAAGTATATATAAACCCATCCTTACTCTCCATTCAACCACATCAATTAGTAGCAACTAATTTCCACGATATAAACTGCGTACGTACATAGAGCTAGCTAGTGAGATCGATCGATAATAATGGGGGGTTCGCTAAAAGAAGCTTTAAATTCATCAAAACCATACTTAGCCATGGTTGGTCTCCAATTTGGTTATGCAGGAATGTATATCATGACCATGATCGGCATGAAGCGTGGACTCACCCACTGGATTCTTGTGGTCTACCGTCATGCCACCGCCACTCTTGTCATTGCTCCTTTTGCGATTGCTTTTGAGAGGTAATTAATTAAATTATTCACATACATGCACATAATTATTCACATTCATGAGGATGGTTAACTTTTTGCAGGAAAATCAGGCCAAAGATGACGCGTTCGGTCTTCCTCAAAGTTCTTCTTCTTGCTTTGCTAGAGTAATTCTTCTAATTACGACTCTGGTTATAAAAAGTTTCCCATGTATTGGTAACTATAACTCTGTTCAGAAATAAACAGTTTACGTAAATTCTTAATTACTACCTAATTGTTTGAATAATTAGGCCGGTGATCGATCAAAACTTGTACTTCTTGGGGATGTCGATTACATCAGCAACTTACGCCTCTGCAATTGTCAACGTTCTTCCTGCTCTCACCTTTCTGATGGCACTAATTTTCAGGTAACTATTTATATATCCGGCTAATTAAACTAAAGCTTAATTAAATTTGATGGATTATTTATTAATTATAAAATCCAGGTTGGAGAAGGTGAATCTAAAACGTATACACAGTCAGGCGAAAATAGTTGGGACAGTGATTACAGTGACAGGGGCGATGGTGATGACTTTGTATAAAGGACCGATAGTTGACATATTATGGTACTCTCATCACGGAGCTGCTACAACTACGCACAACGCTTCTGGTCAACATTGGCTCGCCGGAACTATTATGATTCTAATTTGTACATGCTGTTGGGCGGCCTACTTCATTCTTCAGGTTTCGATCTCACCTACCCTTCATTTATTACTACCACTAAAAAGTTCTATTTTTAGGTTCACTTACTAAAACATCACTAACTATTTATTTTCTCTCCAATCTAATTTTATATTTTAATCAAAATTATTACTCATCACTAATTATCTCCTAAAAATTTGTGCTTTAAATTTTGTGTGACATAGAGGGAGTATTTTATAGAAAATATTGGTCAAGAATTTTATAAAAAATAACAAATTAAATATGTCGTTAGAGACAAGTATTTTATACAATTATATACCTAAAAAGTACTAGTAGATTTGAACCAATTAACTATGACAATAATAATAGAAGGGAATAATTAAGCAAAATGGAAAGTCATTTGACCACCGCACAAAAGAAAACACAAGAAAACAAAAAACTTTCTTCTGAAAAGATTAAATAATTGAGTGCAGACATTTCTATCTTTCGTTTGTTATCCTGCAATATACAAAGAAGTTGTGAATCATAGTAATACTAATATTGTATGTTTATATATAAATTGCGCAGTCTATGACGTTAAAAGAGTACCCCGCAGAGTTGAGTCTAACGTCGTTGGTATGCTTAGCGGGTACGGTGGAAGGTGGGATTATAGCCATGATTATGGAGCGTGATCCAAAAGCATGGGCTCTTGGCTTCGATTCTAGGCTTCTTGCTTCAGTTTACTCCGTAAGCTACTTTATAAATTTATCTTCTTTTCCCTCCAAAATACTTAATTTTCTTTACTACAGCTAGCTAGCTGATCTAAAGCATCTCCCTCCGTCCCTAAATAAAGTTCTCATTTCTCCTTCAAGTTTTATCCCTAAATAAAATTCTCATTTCTCAAACTTAAGGGGCCCACTTAATATAATAATATTATTGCTAATACTTTCACCACTAATAACTACTCCCTCCGTCCCTAAATAAAGTTCCCATTTGTGTTGGGCACAACATTTTAGGAGATAGTTAGTGGTGGGGTATTTGGTATTACTTTTGAATAAAATATAAGGTTTGATTGGAGAGAGAAAGTGTTTTAAGAGATAGTTAGTGGTGAAAGTATTGGTAATAATATTATTATATTAAGTGGGTCCCTTAAGTTTGAGAAATGGGAACTTTATTTAGGGACAAAACTTTAAGGTGAAATGGGAACTTTATTTAGGGACGGAGGGAGTATCTCCTAAAACACTTTATCTCTCCAATCAAACCTTATATTTTAATCAAAAGTAATACCAGATACCCCACCATTAACTATCTCCTAAAAAGTTGTGCCCAAGAGAAATGAGAGCTTTATTTAGGGACGGAGGGAATATTAAAATTAAGTAATTAAACCATTTTAATATGTGATAGGCTAGTGGTAACAATTCTTGAATGACTTCTTAATTAGAGGCCGTCAAGAGTTCGATCATTCCTGGTTAAACATTTACCACATGGTTAGGAGAAAGGTCGAAAACGACCACGACAAATATAGTTAGATAACGTCAATTACGAGCATAATTAAACTCGCCCCCTAGCTCTAAAACACAACTTAATCTAATATCTACATAATGATCGAATTATGTATCAATAACTAACTGACTGTACCTTGACATGCATGCATCTGAACGTCATGCCATAATAGAATACATTAACAACAATAAATATATTCTCATTCGCACTATTGTTAATTTATGCAAAATATTTTGTCCGTATCGAATCTACTCTTGCACCTATCTTTCAATATAGGACAAGACAATATATCCTGCACATGTTTTTTGTCCTAAATTAATTTGGGTTCGATATTTATTCGAACCGGGAATATAACAGTTCACTTATGTGAATATAATCGTTGTGACACGAAAGAAAGTAGAATGCTTTTTGGTGTTAATGTAACAAAACTGTTAGCAATTTATATTACTTGTTTTACAATATATACGTATACAACACATACCAAAACATTTTTGTGTACCCTATTTTGACTAAAATAGCTATGATTATTGGGTACACAAATAATATGATCGATTCAGATCATTAATGTTAAATTTAAGCTGATGACGAATTGACGATCATCATTTATCCATCTTATAAATAGTTGTTACTGATTGTCAGGGTGTAGTTTGCTCTGGGATTGCATATTACGTTCAAGGAGTTGTGAATAGGATTCGTGGCCCGGTTTTTGTGACTGCATTTAGCCCACTTTGCATGATCATAACTGCGGTTCTTGGTGCCATTGTGCTGTCTGAGCAAGTCCACCTTGGAAGGTACACTTTTAATTATAATGCCCAACTTAATTATACTTGTATAGGGTGGGGTTTGTTTCACTAAATGTACCAAAATTCACGACATAAATATTTGACATGTGTTGCAGTTTGTTAGGAGCTATCATCATAGTTATGGGTCTTTACTCTGTGGTGTGGGGTAAAAGTAAAGATCATCTACTAACGTCCGAGAAAGGATTGGCTCAAGAATTGCCGATTGTTGATAAACACCATCTTGAGGCCGTTGATCACACCATGCATGCACCTTCGTCCAATGTCACAATAAAGGAAAAAAGTCTCCTACAAGAGCCATAATTGGGGATCCGTCACTCCTTTGTACACTTATTGGCTTGTAATTTATGTCACCTTAAGGTTTCCTCACTACAAGAGTTGGCAAAAACCATCTTTTCCATGATACAAAATCCATTTCATATATATAATGAAAATGCTTTTTTTTAAAGACATCGCTCATTACTTTTAACACTAGTTACTGTAAGAATTGGTATAACAAGTAAAATAAATTGGAAAGGAAAGAAGGAATTGGAATAATGGATGTGAAATGATGCGCATAAACCTCCTAATGATAAAAACAACTTGCAAATATTTACTACTATTCGATCTATAACCCGTGATGAATCACAATATGTAAATCAACCTAATTTTGGTATGGTTCCAAACAGACCCGGTTAGATTGAAATGAAGTAGAAATATTAAAGTTTCTAACTTTTTCATAATTATATGATTGTAAAAGGTCCAATAACTAATTACTTATTAAACAACTTACAGGATACCCGCGCAATGCAGCGACATGTACACCTGAAACTACATAATACGTCGGGCAATGACCATTAGTGAAATTCGTTTTACTAATGAAAATTTAGTTTACCATTTTGCAAAGTTAATCTGGAATTAAGTTTTAAAACTTCTACCAATTATGATAGTTCAAGTGCTTATGGCTACATAATTACATACTTTTAAGTGCTTATGGTTTCTAAAGTTTAAATGTAAATCATCGACTCATTGGTAGCATAACTCAACCTCAAAAACACGTGCATGCTCCCTAACTCAACCCCAATTTCTACTTTCACGTGATAGTTTTTTAGCTCCATTATTGGCTTGAGTTGCACAGCTATTGCAAAAGCCACTTCGCCATGTGTTGCACTTATATGAGAGATGCCCCTAAGACTATGTGTAATGGGTGACCAAACCCAGTTTGGTCACCCCTGCCACCTCTGCGCCACATCAGCCCGACCAAATACATAAAAAATTCCGACCAAACACACGTAACCAGGCGACCAAATCATCCCCCTTTGAAAAAATCTTCCCCCTTTGAAAATTGATCGGTCGACTAGTCGACCGTTGGGCATGGTCGACGCGTCGGGGTGGGCGGGCGTAACGGTGGGGGACGCGTCCCATGCCTTTCCACGTCTGATCGACCATACCACAGCGTTACACATGGTCTAAAAAGACTAGGAAGAAAAACAATAAAAAATAGGATACACAAACTTTTCGGTTAATTGAGGCAACACTTCTAATTCAAAAGTACATACTTGAATATGAATATGAACACAATTTACAAAAACCCATATTTTTTAATTTAAGATAAAACTAACGAAAACAGAGAGATGTATACAAAAAAATAATAAATATACCAATTTCCGCTTGGTTTTTAACTTTATTTTCTCACATCTCTCATTGAAAATATAAGGGTGAAAATTAAGTATTTCTAAAAGGGCAGGGGCTGTTTTTAACTTTGCTTTTCACGCCATTCGGTGAAATAGCATGACCCATCTTCTTCTTCTTCTCCCTCAATTCTTTAGGACCATCTCCAGCAACAATCGCCATTTTCCACTGTCGTCGTCTCTCTCCGGCAACCATTAACACCATCGATGATCTCAACCCCGGCTACCATTATTACTAAACTCCGCCTTCCTTGATCTGGAATACAATCTTAGATCTGAAGTACAACCCTAGATCTGAAACCTTAGAAGGTGTGTTGATGCTTGTTTAAGGGTACCGAGGTTGAATTTGTTGGAAAATGGAGATTTGAGGGGTTTAGATCGACGGTGGCCAAAACAGAGATACAGAAGTGCTCCTGCCATCAAGTCATCATCGCCTCACCGCCCTCAGCTACCCTCCGCCAATCTCCATCTGCTGCTGCGTTTTATCTGTTGTACGTCAGCGAATTACTATGTTCATTTTGTAGGATCGTTAGGAATTTCCCTTGCAATTTCTCTGCATACCTTAATTTTTCTTATGAACACAGTTGATCAGGTATGTCAAAAAAATTTATAAAAAAAAACCCAAATACTGATCATCAACTGTAGATGAACAGCATTTGCAAATGTTATTATAGGTAATATAATATATTCTTATAATTTATTAACCCCCACTCTTCACATAATTCAGATTCAGAGCTTGCAGAATTTGGGGGTTAGGTCTACGAAAATCAAACGACTTTCCTGCTTAATTCCACACCAATTTACATCTGAGTTGATCGGCCTCATGTATCATTATCTTTGATTAGGTCAGTTGCCTTCATCTCCTCTCATCGTGTACGTATCTCTCAATTTCCCTACAACATTCGCAATCATCTATTTATTACATAGTATATATTTGAATTGAAATTACAATTCCTAAAAACCCTAGATTATATTCCACGTCAATATTTTCTGCTTATATATGTTAGATCACGAGATAGAATCCCAGCTATCTTGACCGGTTAAATGGTTTTGAATTAGATTTACTCAAATACCTAGCTATTTCGATGGATATAAACTGAGGATACATATATGAAGATTGTAATATTAAGTCAATGTGAAGTTCCTAGTAAAACTCATTGTATTGATATTAATATAATCAAGTGTGCGATTAAGAATATGATTTCTGCTGCTTGGATTGATCCAGAGTAGCATTAACTGTTTCAATGTTAAGTTTGGTTGATATTAGTAGCCTAGTTATAGATTAATATTAATATAACATCTGATTTAGTTAAGTTTTACAGGTCCAGCTATATGTTTAGAGGTAGAGTGAAGAAGTTGAAGTGTTGAATATATATCTTAAAGAGTTTGAGATAAAGTGTTAGGGAGGCAATGAATTTTCTGGGGCTGCGGTCCCCATCGAATGCAGCTCAAGTGGCACAAGCTGTATCTCAAGCTCAGGAAGCAAACAGTAGGAAGCTGAATGCAGCATTAGAGGATGTCATATCTGAAGATACATTTCCATTTGCTTCTTTGGTTGAAAATTTTGTTGGAACAAGTGAGGGTGAATTTGGTTCCAATAATGTTGTGGATAAACACATAGACGTTTCTGAACAAGAAGGCTGGATCACCATTCCATGCGGTACATTCTCCTCTTGCTATATTTATTTTATTTTATTTTTTTAATGCATAATTGGTGCTGATGACTTACGTTATGCAGAGGAACTTTCTGATAGATGGAAAGAAGAAGCGGATATTGTATCTTTTAAATCTTTTGACCGCACGTTTGTGTTCCCAGGTACTCAAATCTGTTGATTGAATTAGTTTTGTGATGGATTTGAGTTGAGATTTTATTACCATTTTCAGGGGAAGAAGTTCATATACTGGCATGCCTGTCTGCATATAAGCAGGAGACAGAAATTATCACACCGTTCAAGGTTGCTGAGGCGATGAGGAAAAAGCAAAATGGTGAATCTTTATTGAGAATGGAAGATGACAGAAGGCAGACAGAAATGTTGTTGCAGAGGTTTAGGAATTCCCATTTCTTGGCGAGAACTGCAGAGGCAGACGAGCCACTTTGGTCAAAAAGAAAAAGCTTTTCAGTTGATAGAGTTGGTAGTTCCAATACCTCAAGCTCAGGTGGCGTTGGAGTTGCACGAGACGGGTTTCAGTGTAGCTCACTTGCTAATGGAGATATAGTGGTATGTATTGTCTTGTTTTGTTATGACTTATGAATAGAGAGTTGACTTTTGTTGTTTGGAAGGATGCAGGTAGTTTTACAGGTGAAGATTGGCGTGGAGTGTTTGATAGATCCGGTATTGGAAGTGATTCAGTTTGAGAAATATGAGGAAGCGAGTGTGTGTGCAAAGCAGGAGCCCGACCCGTGTGGTGATCTGCTAAAGTGGTTGCTTCCTTTGGAGAATTGTATACCCGCTCCAGCTCATTCTTTATCCGCTCCACAACTGACATCATCAAACATCCGTAGCACAACTCCCAAGATGAAGAATCCTGCAGTCTCAGGCGCTTCTTCTCCCATGTTTTCATTTGGGCACTTGAGAAGCCATTCCATGCCCGCAATTCCCCCAACCGCAACCGTACCCGTAACACCGCCCGTTAATATTGAAGATCCCTTGTCACCTACCAAAAAGTCTGGATCTGGAACTGGATCTGGATCTGGAGGTGGTGAAGGGGAACAACAAGGGCTTTTGTCTTTCCGGGGGGTCCCACTGGAGCCTGAACGGTTTTCTGTTCGTTGTGGGCTGCAGGGTATTTACATTCCAGGTAGGCGGTGGAGGAGGAAAGTTCAGATAATACAGCCTGTTCAGATCTCGTCCTTTGCTGCTGACTGCAATACGCAGGACCTGCTTTGTGTGCAGATAAAGAATGTTTCTCCTGCACATGTGCCGGATATAGTCATATATTTGGATACCATAACAATTATACATGAAGAGGCTTCCAAGGCTGGACCACCTTTGTCATTACCAATTGCTTGTATTGAAGCAGGCAATCACCACAGCTTGCCAGACTTAGCCCTCAGGTCACCCTTATTCTTCTCTCACTTTATATGCTTATATGCTGTTTCATAACTTAAATGTTTTGCGTTGGAACTCTTGGTTTGATTAGTTAAACAAGGAACAAAAAGTATTAGTGAATACTAAATAGAAGTTGTTGGTTTTGTTGAACAGGAGAGGGGAAGAACACTCGTTTATTCTGAAATCAGCAACTTCTTTATGGACTCAGTCATCTAATGGCTTAATGCCTGGTGATAAGTATGCAGTTCTAGTATCATGTCGATGCAACTATTCTGGTAATTAATTATTAACTAATTTTTTCTTACTTCCTGGGTAATATACATATATTAACACATAATATTAATAATACAGAATCTAGGTTGTTCTTCAAGCAGCCCACAAGTTGGCGACCACGTATGTCAAGGGATCTTTTGATCTCTGTTGCGTCTGAAATGTCAAGACCAAGTCTTGGTTCAGATGACAGAGTTCTTCAGTTACCTGTTCAGGTCTCAATCTCTTGTATTGTAAATTGTAATTAACTAAAGAAGCACAAGTGGTAGTTATCAGTTAATGAAAATAATGTTTATTTTGTGGTCAGGTTCTAACACTGGAAGCTTCAAATCTGACATCAGAAGACCTAACCCTAACAGTACTTGCTCCAGCCTCATTTACTTGTCTTCCGTGTGTGGTGTCTTTGAATTCCACACCTGCATCACCTGTTGATGACAAGAGGCTGACATCAGCTTTTGATGAGAACGGGCCTCAAAAAAGCAGCTCCTTTAATGACCAAATGATCTCTGATGTTCTTCCAACGAGTGATCTGGGGTGCACTCACCTGTGGTTGCAGAGCAGAGTTCCTCTAGGGTGCGTTCCTTGTCGGTCTACAGCCACCATCAAGCTTGAGCTGCTTCCCCTTACTGATGGCATCATCACTCTAGATTCCTTACAGATTATGGTTAAGGAGAAAGGTACGTATGTCTTCATTTTATTTTATTTTATTGCCACTGCTTTTAAAAACAAAAATGTTAATTTGAAAACAGGTATAACCTATGTCCCCGAGCAGTCCTTAAAGATAAATGCAACTTCCAGCTTAACTGCAGGAATCATCTAAGTTTGGGAGGATGTTATGCTCTTTCAACTAAACATGGTTAGATGCTCCATGTTTGGCCACCCTTTCACTTGGCCATTTATACATGCATACCTGAGAGAGAGAAATTTAAATGTAGAATTTTTGTGTTATTTGAGTTTATATATATGTGTGTGTGCGTGTGCACGAGTGTGGGAGATGATTTGCACATATTTGCTTGATACACACAAAATGCATGCATTGTGCTGTTGTAATTGTGATTGAATTTTATGTGTATCAAGTAAATTTTTATGTATATGAATCCCCACACACACACATATAGGTAACCAAAAGAAACAGCAGCATAGCAGGGAATGCCTTTAATGTGTTGAATCCAAACAAGAGGAAATAGACCACCTGTCTCTTTTTTATGCATATTTTTGTTTTATTTGATCTCTGAATTACTATTGACTTTGGACATCACTGTGTTGTTATGAATGTATGCGATGTATCTATTCATGAGATCGTCTTTGTAAGGATCTACTATGATAAACCCCACAAATTTTATATCAACAGTAATAATGTGTGAAGGAAATAAAGTAATTTTAGAAATTACTACAAATTCATATAGGACATAAGTTGAATGGTGGAGAATTTAATAAAATAGCGGAAGTAAAATATAAAAGGCAACCAGATTTTGAGGTTTCTTTTGCAAGTGTAAAATCATATACTAGTATAAATTATATTGAAAATGTATCCTCAAAATGAATGTCTTAAAAATGTTAAGAAACGAGGAATTGCCGGAACTCACAAACGAAAACTCATATATGTAAACTAATATGTTGTTAATTGGTTGACGGAACTTACAAATGAAACTCATATATATAAACTAATATGTTGTTAATTGGTTGACGCAACTTACAAATGAAAAACATCAATATCAGTTTGTCAAAAAAAAAAAAAAAAAACTAATTTTACTATTCATCAACTATTAATGCTCCTAGTAAATGTTATTATATAAATGTATCCTCAAAATGAATGTCTTAAAAATGTTGAAATGAGATTTATGTTAAAGATTTACGACATTATAATAGTTTAAAAACAATTGGAATTGTATCTCTTCTATATTTGACTAAGAAAGTTCAAAAGTTCTGTAAATTAGTATCTAAGGACATTTGACCTAATGATATGTAAGTGATTGTATAACCAATAAATTATATGTTCCAAGTCTTTACCTTCAATACAAAATTGTAAACTAGCTAGTGATTCTTTTTTCTGGTGAAACCGCCTTTTCTTACAAAATAGTAAAGTTTCAGAAATTTGACAGTTATTAGGGGTAATGGTGAGTTAAGAATGTTATTATGAATATGATTTTCCTGGGTATAAGAGGAGTTGGTTGTGATGTCAGACACCTGCACGTCATAAGCATTTGTAAACAAAATAAACTTCATTTTCTAGGTATCATCAAAGAAACTATGTGATAAGAGATTATAAATCATGACACCGTTTTTATTTTGGAGATGGATTTTAATTTATTAGCAATTAAAGGTTTTACCCCACTGAAACTGTTATATGACCGTTGAGGAAAAAAATTGTTTGTATTTTCACATGTTTGAAAAAATGGATTTAAGGCATTAAATTGTTGTTTACTAATAAATCATCAACCACATACCATATTTAACCATCAAGTATAACCGTTTTAAGCATTATAATCATTATTAAAAACTCGTTATCAACACCCCATTTTTTTCCTAGAGTTAAAATCAACTATTTCATGAAAGATTTTGGACAAAAAGAACATTAATGAATCCAACCAAACACAATTACAAAACTTAAGTAAAATTTTCATAAGATAACTAATAATAGTAATCAATCTGATCTGTATTTAACAAACAAACCCTAGCAGACCACTAGAAATACAACTCTAATAAGCATGTAGAGTTGATCATTAATTATTTTGCATCACGCTTTCTCATCTACATATTTGTTCAAGTATTCGGCCTGCGAATTCCTGGAATCTGCAACAAAAATTCATCACTTAAATAAATTCAAGAATATTTTGTTTTTATCATATTCTATAATACAAATACAACTTCAACATAACTATCGGTTATATTACTAACCTCTACTCCATAAGGACCTATTCGATTACGTGAGATGAAATTGAGTATAAGTGATGCAAATTCATCAGGTACATCTTCCTGTTATATTCAAAAATAGTTTTGATATATTTGCTTCATATAAATTATCAAACAATAAAAAACACATAAATGTTACCTGTATTGTATGACCAGTATGTCGCACAACCACCATTTGAAACTTACCCTGCATTTGTCCAATTGTCAGAACCCTGCAAAAATAATTTATTAGTGCAACTCAAAATCTTGAAAACTTATATCCCTTATTGTATGCCTATGGGGCACACATTAGAAAGACCCAAATAAAAAATATGATAACATGTTACTAAGTTAAAAGATAAGTGACACATTGAGAAAAAAAAAAGTTGAGGGTTGGGACCGTAATTTATATTAAAGTTTAGGGATTAAATTATATTTAACCCTAAGTAGAGTTATATCGCAACACAAAATGACCAGTTTGACAAGTAACATATCAACAAAAGGTTATAACTTAAAACACAAAGTCAACAAAAGTTTAGGATAAGTCCATTATCAAATAAAAAAGTTGAAGGGTTAAAACGCCAAAAGTGAAAGTTTGAGGATTAAAACATAACAGCATACATACTTGTCAAGTCTATCTGTTCCAGCTAACAGCAAGAGTTTTGGGACAGGAGATTGTAGGAACTTTTCTGAGAGTCCTTCATACCTGAAGAGCACAAAATTTGGTTATAATTACACGATAAAATATATAATTTTTGTTATTATTTTTCCTCCAGTCCCACCTTTTCCACAAATGGAATGTTTAAATGGACACACCTTCAATGTATGTGTTTGAATATAAATAAAATATATAAAATACACCTAAACAGATACAAAATACTATGTATCTTTTGGACCAAATCAATGTTTTTGTGCAGATTCATATTGGTACATTTGTTGAAAAATAAAATAATTGATATTTAATATTATAGTAGAGATAATTAATTTGTACCATCCTCTCCAATATTGTTCTGTTTCCTGCAATCGGGCTCTGTGACAATAACTGCCCATACAACAGCTAGATCAGTAAATTTCAAGCAAAAAAAGGAATTTAATATAAATTAAAAGAGAAATTCGTATAAGATACCATTGTTTGGAATCATCATATGTGACAGTACCAGGAATTGATATTCGAGCAGATTCAATGTTTCTTAAAGAGCCAGATCTTACATTCCACTCGATCTGCACATTTTATGTCAGAAAAACTTATATTAAGTTTATTTTTTCATGATGATGACAGTAGTTTCAGGTTGTGGATGAAGATGAAGAACATGATGGTATCTTGAAATACAATCATACATAATTAAAAGATACATTATAATATTAATTAGTAATTATTTGACAGCATAACATACCGCTTTTTCAAGAGATGGAAAATACTGCATTCTATTTGATAAAATTTTCTGCATATGCATCAAAGAAGCCATAGCTGTACCCTGAAATAAAATTATTACTGAATTTTAATAATTATAAGTTGACCAAAGTTTATAGAAATGGTTTTGAGTTAAAGTACCTCAACAACATCTACAACCACAAGTGCAGCTAGACTAGGTAACATTTTCTTTGCTGCCACATGTACGGCTACCGATCCACCCATGCTGTATCAATGTAAATCAATTTTAATTTCTTTTGCATAAATAAAAGAAATACTTTCTGTGATTTGAGTGAAATTATAGATTTCCTCCCTCAACTTTTACTATTACACACATAGTCCCTAATTTTGAAATAACTTGCAAGTTTCAAAATTAGGGATTGTTGATGTTACAAGTTATAAAGTTTTACACAGACCACAGGGATGGTTTATGTATATCAGTCATTCATATAATTTATTCTATTTTATTTAAAGCGAATCGCAGACAGACCTGTGGCCAACAAGCACGATTGCTGGTGGAGAATCACCATACATTGTTTTCACAACAGCTTGAACATCGCTACATAGAGTCTGAAATGCACAAGGTATTATTCAAATTATAAAAATAAATAATATGAAAATGTTGAGTTTATAAATATATTTATCGAAAGAAAAAATACTATTTAGAAATTGATTAATTTACCTCAATAGACATGTCTATTTCATTTTCTGTAGATGATTTTCCATGTCCTCTCAGGTCCATTGCTACTACCCTTGCTTTCTCCTTTATAATACGTGTTGATAATGCAAATGAGAGCCTTAAGATACAATTGTAAAATACTATTAACTCAGAAATGTACAAATAATAAAATAATGCTTCAATTAAACAAGATAAAATGATAAAAAGATAAATTTGCGGAACACTAAATGTCTACATACCCAGAATAACCACCCCCATGGAGACAAAATACAACCGGTCCTTCTTTTCCTGCAGTATATATGTGAAAGACCTAAATGGCAGGATAAATCAGCACAAAAAATATCACTAAACAGATGAAAAAAATACAATTTTTATGGGTTAAGTATATTATGAAGTATGTCACGAACATCGTTCGAGTCAGGAATGCAAATATCATCTTCTTGGTCAAAATAGCCCTTCCAATCTAATGGGGAGTACTTTTCCGAAGATTTCCTATAAGAACAAAAAGTATAATACTACAATTAGAGTTAAAGCATGAGCTTAACATAAGATTGGTACAATAAAAAGACTAAAAAAAATCAAGCAATATCCAGACAAGATTACAAGAATCTTATATTTATTAAATGTATAATGATCATGTAATATAGTACAAGGTAACTAACAATACACAGATTGTGACTTCCAATATTGTTATAAACTAATTACTCCAAAAATGATCCATTAGTGCATCAGCAGAATGTGTGAAAATTAAGCACATGGTTCATCCAAGTTCCTGATTTATTCATCTTAACTATGCATTTTCCATTTTATCATACACATAAAAGTTTCAATTTAGTCGTGTTTGGACTTATTTTAGCTGTTAATTCTTCACCAACTTTATTCTATCTGTTACCTTTTTCACGTGGCTATAAAAATTCCTTAATCCAAGACAAATTTAAACCTGAACAACAACTCATTATACTTTCTAATTTTCAAATGGAATGGGAGCATTTGCGATTGTTACGGATGGATCGGAAGTAGTAACGCAACACAAAAAGCTAAAAACAGGCTCAATTAGTAGTCATAGCGATTCAAATCAGAAATATCGTAACCAGATTAGTAGAAAGCAAAATGATCAAAATGAAAGAACAAATGTAACTAAATTTAGGGACTGACTGAGTGGGAGGGCGAATGGGTTTTGAGGAGAAAGCAGAAGGCGCAGCAGAAGGAGAATCATCGGATTGCACTTGATCTTGATCTTGAATTTGATTTTGATTTTCTTCTGGAAGAGGTGCGAGGGTTGATGATTGTGGTTCCATGTAATTTAGCTTTTGTGTTTGTTGCTGTGTTTGCAGTCGTGTGAAATTAAAATGGAAGGAAGGAATGCGGATCTAAATCATTTATACTTTATTAATATTCCTTATTTCCTTATATAAATATAATCATATTTAATTCTTTTTTGATTTTTTTCTTGATTTTGTTTTTTTTTTTTTGATTTTTTATGTCTTCTAGATACGCAATTCCAACCTCTTCAAGGTCTAAAATTAAAAAAATAATTCATATACTACTTTAATAATAATACAAATTATATAAAATGTGAATTGTGTTAAAAGAAAAATGATTGATTGAACAATTATCTATATACGAACAATTCTTATAAGAATCAACCCAATTTTATCCATACATATTGATCATGAGTACGTGTCTTCTCATTTAACATGAAAAATTCCTTCAACCCAATTTGAGTATTAAAGTCTCCAAAGTTGTTAGGGCACCGGGTGTGTGGGAGCTTTGTGTTCGTGGTCAATACGTGGTGAAGGAGAGAGGAGATAAATATGAGGGAAGTTAGTTTGTTTTTTATTAAGAAATATGGGTATTGGTATGTGTAGAATATAACAAGGTATTTCACTATTTTGTGGTGTTGGTGGCGATGAGTAGAAAACTAATGTATCATTAGTTGTTCATTCGATGTTGACCATTAATTTGATTCGTTACTAAACATTGTTTTTTATATGCCACTATAAGTGGTAACCCACCCATATTCTTTTCTCGATCTTTTCTTCTTAGACTCGACCCAACTATAGTTATGATTTTGAAAATATCCCCAACAGACAATTCAAATAATTTTGTTACATTATTCAAGCCTTTTGCCGCTTAATTGATCTTAGCTAGCTCGAGCGAGATACTATCAAAACCAAAATGGCTCGATAGTTGTAGAATTAATTGAGTTATTGTTGTTTGTCGATAATGGTTCTCTATCTTCGGTACCTTGGCAAAAAGAGAACCGACAAACTGGACATCTTCCACGGCTTTTAACCCATGGCAAGATACAATCCTCATGGAACATATGATTACATGGTGTCACCATCACCACCTCTTTTGCCTCAAACTCTTCTAAGCAAATAACACACTTTTTATCATCATCGTCATCTTCTTCCTCCACTTTTTTATCTGTCCTTTGACTCCCATATGTATTTGTAGCATCATTTTGTTTATAAAACCTACCCAATCTTTGTATTATCTTCTTTGGAATAGGATTATAAATCTCTTTCTTGAGCTTTCCGAAAGCGTTCCTTTGATCATCTAGACTTAATTCGGAATCTTGTCGTCGAGATTGCTCCATTGGACGACTCGACCTTAAGTTTGAATCGTTTGCCAAATTGTTGCGAAATACTACAAGTTGCATACGAGGTCGTGGGAAGCTGCAAATTGTTAAAAACCTGTAATTAATTTCTTTCTCTGCGTATCTGGTTATTATGTTTTTACGCAAGAATAACCAAATTAGATTTTTTTTAACTTATAATTATTGAAACAAATTAGAAAAATATATAAATTGTCACAAGGATTTAGTGATCACCGCATCATAGGCGAAGGTAAAGTCAAGATTCTATCCTGAAGTGTCCACCACCACGGATCAAAACCGATGCTCTCATTCCGCAAAACATTTATGCATGATTTGGGTAATCTATTTCGTAAATAAACAAGTTATATATAATAATTTGGGTGAACTATTTTCTGAAGAAACAAGTTATGTATAATAATTTGCGTTAAGTTTGGCTCGAGTTTGTTTGTTTTTAATGAGCCGAGTTCAAGTAGCTTATAAACAGTTCGGTTCACTTATACCCCTAGCTACATACATATTGTTGTATGTATTCTAATTATTGACTCTAAAATTCTACAAAAAAGTGTAAGAGATCGAAGAATACCGACCAGGAAAGGAGGAAAATGACGTGATGACGACGGTATGATGTCCATATTCACCCTATCACCGTACCCTGCATAGGAATTGTTGGGATTTCCTGAAGGCTGTCGAGTATAATTATTATGACTGCTCATTCTGGAATTTTTTTGGAAAATTATTAATATAGCATATTACCTTGAATGGGTTTATATAATATAAGTTGAGGCTTAATTAAAGGGTACATGAGCACATCTAGAACGTATATGGAGTGTTCTCGCTGTCAAGTATTTATGCTTTCATTCTTTTGTTTGGTTTATATGAACTTGGATTCTATGTCCTTTCACCTTTGAGAGATTCTTGTTTATAAGGTTCTTTTGTTGTAAAAGTATGTATGCCACCCGATTAAAATGGGTTCAGACATTTGAAAATGATGTGTCCCAAGTCCCAACTCTACTCTTAGCCATTTGTTATTTCAATTAAATATTAATTATCATCAGTAGTCGTCAAAAGACATTTGGTATAATTTTAGAGGGTGTTTAGAATTGCAGCTTGGAGATAATTATTTGTTTATTGTGTTTTAGTATTTTTTAAAAGTCTGAAAAAATCAATTATTTTACGTTTAACGCAACCAAAACGGAGTTTTGAAAAAACATGTAAAAATACATTTATTGCGTTTTAAAAACTGATTATTTGTATTTTATCTATGTAAGTGAATGACAATTACTGTTTATTTCTTACGAAATTTATAGAGATGCCTGTTTGTTAGGTCGAAATTGCATTTGTACACAAAGATATGGCAGCCGTTCTTCTTTCACTAGGGTGGCTTTTAAGGAAGGAATATATTCTCACTTGCATTCTTTACTTGGGCAAACAAAAATAAAATATAATTTTATTACTTTTATTTGCCTCAAATATTCAAATAGAATTGTAAATGAAACTTACATATGCTTTATCTTTTTTTTTTTTTAACGGCTAACATACACTCCCCTAAATCCATATCAGTTTTGTCTACGACAGAATGTAAACCTACAACTTCCATACGTGAGAATTGAGATGATGGGTCGGCATACTGTGACAATCCGTCATATAAAAAGTAACTTCACACATTCGTATTGCACCTAAAATCGGAAAATAACATAACATGGAAATTGAAGTTTTATGGCAAAACCTCCAAATTGTACTCCAAACCAACATTCATACTACACTAACACAATACATCAATTGTAATACTAAAATTTCATCTTTTTAAGATGTTAAAAGCTTCGAAAAGCATTGTTAAGGTTTTCAAAACGACAAAACAAAACTTTGAATAATATTCATATTAATTATAAGTCATTCGCCTGCCAAAAAGAGGCGCATTTCACAAGAAAAGAAAGGAGAAAATCACTTGCTCATTGTTGAAGACAAGTAGAAATTCCAAAATATAGAATTCATTGACATAAAACCGACACGGGCTTGAAGAGGAATCGCCCTGTAACATACACAAACAAATATTATTGCTTTAATTTTTTAGTATATTAAATTAACTATTTCAGTAATTTTGAAATACTTCCTCCGATTTAAAATAAGTGATACATTGTTGGTTTCACGGTTTTTGAGGCAAAATATGATAATGATAATTAAATTAGATTAATTGGATGGTTAGTGGGGAATGGGTCCCACAAATTTTGAATAAAGTGAGGTTAATGATGTTTAAAAGTAAAAGTAAGGGTAAAGATGTCATTTCACTTTATTAAAGTAGATAGTTAGTGGGTATGGGTCCCATCACTTTTTACCAAATAAGGTATGTTTTTAAAGTGTATCACTTATTTTGATACACCCAAATATGAAAAGTGTATCACTTATTTTAAATCGGAGGAAGTATAATAAATCTTATGCAGAGTTCAACTACACAAATATAAAACCAAAATGGAAGAGAGAAAAAGATACCAGAAATTAATCACGCTAACAGGAATCCAGAATCTGAAACCTGCACAATGATTTTTATTATCATTAAATTAAAAGCTATGATATTTACTACTACCTGAAACAAAATGAGTGTTAAATAGAAATATTACCAAAAAGTAATGTACGAAGAGCGTCTTTTTGATACTTCTTTGGAAGCTCTGCAAGCTTTCCTTGCCACAAATTATTCCATGCAAAAACAACAGCAATAACAGATGGACCAAGTACAATTTGGTTTAATGCCACCTGCATTTTTATTTTTTAAATAAAAAATGGATAACTAACTTACATTAATCGTCCCTGTGTGTTGTATGAAATTATGAATTCGTCCCACGACTTTTTCTATTACAAGGATGGTCCCTAATTTTAAAACTTGTAACATTAACCGTCCTTGAAAACTTAACGGACTTTTTTACTTTTGGGAATTTTGGTGTTACCTGCTTCAAAATTAGGAACTATCCATCTAATAAAAAAAGGCCGAGGGACGAAATCCAAAATTTGAAGCAAATCACAGGGACAATTTATGTAATTTACTCAAAATGTTGCCATTGTTAACCCTCGATACATCATCATTTATATAAGAAAGGGGAGAAATATGTATTTACTTATTTTTTTAATTTTACCTTAATTAATACGTTTTGTGCTGTTTGTTTTGGCATCCAATGATCAAGATATTGGTACCAAACATAAGAACCAGGTCCATATAAAAGGAAACCATATGAAGCCATCCGAAGGGCTCGAAGCCAATTATGTTCCAGAAGATTCCATGTGATATCCTAATTATGGTCAATAAAAAATGCTAATTAAATGATAGATAAAATATTATGAAATAATTTGTTAAAGTTGCACAACTTGCAGCTTTTAATTTGCAGTTGCCTTAAAATGATACAGAGACATGGCTTATTGAATACCTAAAGTAAGTAGCTTGCCTAATCTCTTTCATGACATTTGTAACTTTTAAGATCGAGTATTTGTGACATGAAATCGAATATATATAATGATTATTAAGTATACAAAACTTAATTACTTAGCAATGGTAAAGTTACAACTTACGAGTTTCAGTTATCTTTCAAAATTTGTTCCAGTTACATAGAAGTGAACTATTAGGGTTTCTATTCGTGTACATAATTGAATAAATTTAAATTTGATGTGCTGTAACATTTCATCAGCAATAAAAAGTGGCTTGCAATTCAAATAATAAAGAAGAGTAATTGACTGACTGACTGACTGACCTCATGAGAAGAATCAGAAGGGTGTTGATTTTGGAGAGCTTTGGTGTTTAGCCATCTTTCACGAAGCTGAGCAATGGTGTCTCCGGTTAGGGCAAGAGTGGCGGCTGTGGCGGCTTGCTTCACAGGGAACCATCCGCCTGCATTTCCGGCTGCCTGAGATGATCCCGATGATGATTTAGGGGAATTCTTTCTTCTTCCTTTATCTCCATTTTCAGAATCAAATGGCCGCATTCCCCAAATTCCGCCATTACCAAATCCACCGCCCAGTGACCCCATTATTCTTATTCTGAGGTTCTAACTTGTTCGTCTATTTCAAACTACAAATCAATTTTGTTCCGACCCACATAATTAGTCATTATTATTTAAAACGAAAATATTGCAAAAGTAAAAGATAAAGATTTGTAATAGAAAGCACAAATTTTCCTTATAGTATTGCTAAAACAAAGGAATCAAGCTACAATATAAATGTGAATCAAGCTTACCTTTTTTATTTATGGAAAATGTATGAAAAAAAATATTGCTTAAAAGTATTGTAAAACAATTATAAAAAAATCATCTTTCTTAAATTTTAATAACCGCATTTGAAAATTATGTTTTCTTTATTATAATGACATTTAGTCTTACCATTAAGACATACTTATAGGCATACCCACTTGATAAGATGACATGTGTATTCCACTAATTCTCTCTCCTAATATTATCCTTTGATTTTGACATGTGTCTTCATCTAATGAGTAGGTCTAAATGGTAGGCTTAAATATCATTACTCATATATTAATCATCCTAATTATTCTTTAATTATTGCCATAAGTGCAATGGTTAGCAAATTAATTTATATAATTATGAGAAATGACATTTATATTTATTATTTTTGTCTATATTATGATATTACTCACTACAAGATAATATGTACGTATAATACATTATTCTTTATTCTTATATAATCTATTAATTTTTGTAACGACCCGAAATTTGTAAATAAATAAATTGTACAAAAATATGATATTATGGATAATTTGTTTAAAACACGTAGGAATTGATTTCGTGTCGTTTGAACACCGTATGACAAAGTTATGGGCGAAACTGAGTCGAGACTTGAACGAAAAACTGCAGCCTTAGCTGCCAGCATAGTTCGCGACGCGAACTGGGAGTTCGCGTTCGCGAGGGGTCGACAGAGATTTTTAGGTTCTGAGGTATGGCGTTCGCGATGAGTTCGCGTTGGGCTCGCGATCGCGAAAAACGCGTGTTTTCATAGTTCGCGGCGCGAACTATGGGTTCGTGGCGCGAACTTCCCCGACAGCAGAATTAAAGACGGGGTTGGCTCATTAACTGCAATCCAAAACCCTAGTTTACTTCTCTCAACTTGTGAGGGCGATTTCTGAGTGAAAAGAGGCGATTGGAGCTTAATCTTCACTAAACCTCAAGGATTTCTACTCCTAGTTGAAGATCAAAGGTAAATCTTCATCTCTCTTGTGTTGTAAACTATAGATTCAAGTAGGGAAAGCTTGAATCTCAAACCATAGTTTTGGGTTTGTGTTTGAATGATTAAACGGAAGTTGTATAACTTAGATCTATGGTATTTTAACAAGGAAAATGTGTTCTTACTATGGATCTATGAAAAAATATGGTGATTTATGGAATTAGGGTTTGGTAACTTGGGGGAAATTAATGTTAGTAGTTAACTAGCTATGGAATAAATGAATAATATTGATGATTGATGTAAACAATTGTATCGGTTTTGGTATTAGGTCATTTGGTGGAAGAACTTGAGGTTCCACATCTTAGGAAGTGATAATTGTGTTCAAGAAACACAACTTGGGTTAAGCTTGTCTAAGGTGAGTACATGTGAACCTTTAAAACTGGGTACATAGCTAGAAAATGTTTTATGTTTAAATGTTTTATCGAGTCTATATGTAATTTAGTTATTTATGTGATTTTTAATGAATTGCTTATATGATGATGAAATGATTTAATGATTGAGAAATGATGGAGCTATAAGCTCATAATATTAATAGACGGATAATGATGATGATGTCCCTAGGGCCGTGATAGATGGGAGGCATTCCGGTTATTACGGTACCTTACGGTTAGCGGTAGATTGGAGGCATTCCGATTACCCAACACCTATGAGTCCCGGTAGATTGGAGGCATTCCGGTTACCGTGGAAATGATGGTCTTGATAGATTAGAGGCATTCCGATTATCTTGACATTGGCCAATGATGAAAGAAATAAAGTGACCCGAATGAATTTAATAATATTATTTTAATATAAATGATATTATGTGACTAGTTCGGGTCTAAAACTCATGTATCTCACGAGGCAATTTTGTCTCACGTTCTATGTTTGTGTTTTTGCTATGTACTCAAGTTCGGGATCGAGGATATAGAAGGCCCGTTTAGAAGAGGCCTTGTTGAGATTAGCTCGGTGTTGATGATTAAAGTCCTTATCATATGGCTAAGATATAATTTGTAACACCGTTTTTATATACTCTGATAATCTCGAACAAGAAACCTTTTGTTTTTATAAAACTGGTATTTGACACCGATACATTATTGCATATTTTGGGATGAAATGTATTTAAATATTGTTTTAAAAATTGAGGTGTTACAATTTTCATAGTTGTCTTGATCAAGTAAGTAGACACAAATAGTATGCGCCAATATCATTTTCTCATTTTTTATACATCGATTTCAATTTGTTATTTTAAGGGGTAAGTTTCATAAAGAGTAATAAAGTTTTAAAAGTATTCCATCTAGGTTACTCAAACTTAATTTTAAATTAAGTTTCAAAAATATTTCACTTATATGAAACTTATGTTCTATTATAGTTTATAAATAAGTTAATTATTTGTGAAAACAAATTCAATCTACTCTGATTTTTTAAGGGTACCTAATCTATTTTAATTTTTTTCAACAAGACTTGAACACATGATCATAGGTAAAAGACAACACCTTACACCAAAAACATTAAGCTACAAACCTTGGAGATGTTTACCATGATATGATATGTTTTCATCCATTACCTAAATCGACTAGATTTATTTTATAAATTCATATTATTTATTATATTCTAGTTATTATTTTGTGCCCCAATTATATGCTTTGATATTTTGATCCATACCAAATTATTGAGGCGACATGTTTACAAATCAACAAAAGAAATTAATTACATGTGGGCTCTTCAATTCGAAGCTTTGAGCCCACAATGATAATTTATGTCAGGTTCGGGTTTCGAGGTTAGAAATATTAAACCTGGAACTGATATGTTTATATAGACGGATCAAATATCTCAACACTAACATGTTTATTTTCAACATGAATACAACTCGTATAACTTGTTTAATTAAACAGGTTATTGTTGGAAAATTTTGGACATATATAATTATATGTATATTTGTTATATATAATTAATAGTTGACATGCCCAAAATGTAGTTGTGGTGAATGAGATTTCGACTCTCAAAGTGAGGTGTATGGAACAAAGAAATAAAATAAATGAACTAGTGAGAACTTGAACCTATCCACGCTCGTCTCCCGGGTTTAATGGGGGTTCGGTTTTTATGGTTAAGAAATTCAAGTAATAATAATATTATTATTAATATTATTAAGATAATATTATTATTAATATTATTAAGAGGTTTAATGTGTGTCATTAAATCTATAATTGAATTTGGTGGTTTTATTTCTTTGTAATGAATATGCATGATGACAATTATGATTGTTATCAACATGATGACACATTTCTATTATAAATAGAATATGTATAATGTATGGTTCATTTGTAAACACACCAAAAGTCTTAAACTTTCTTACACCATAAGAATTCTTTCACCCTCTTGAAACATCTACATCACAATCTCTCTTGTGTTCTTAAACACATAAATTTTGATAAGTGTTCTGGCTTGGATTATATTCGGTAGTGTAAAACTACTCGGTTGTTTTACCCTGAGAGATAGACGACAAATCTATTTTAAGGGGATCGTGAATTTCACGAGACTCAACCAAAACTTGTTCCTTCTTTGTTTCTACATATTCTTGTTTCAATCTTGTATTTGTTTTTAGTCATTTCCCAATTATATTGTATTTTATTTAATGAAAATTGGTATTAGCTCCTACAGTTATCGGTTTGAATGAGTCAAACGGACCGAACATGTAGACTTTTTAAATATGTACATAAAACTTACTAAAGTATATTTATTTTTCAATTGTATTTATAAACTACAAAAATATAAATATATCGTTTTCTAAATATATTTCAATAATTAATTGGGTTCGTAGGTCGACTCACTTAAATTTTATATCTGTGTCGGTCTCAAGTCATGTTTGGTGTCAGGCATGAAATTGCCGCCACTAGTTGTAATATCTGATCTACATGATTGGTTTAATCCGCGGGTAAATATTTTCTTAATTTGAGGCTCAAATCATGAAAAAATACAGGCTGCACATGAATATAGAAATAGACTAGACACACATTTTCTACAAGAAAGACAACTGAAGCTCTAATCAGCCGAGCATGCCCTAAAGGCGCTCCCGATCAGCTCCAATCCCCTGCCGTACAACACGATGAGCACTCCACCCGCAAGTCTGCAGTACCATCACCATACTCGATCATCGTGTTGTGTGGTGACCCCTTCGGGGATATTTTTTTCCCTAGCCTCCGCAACATATAGCTAGGATTGCAAAATAAATATATTGTAATCCAAAATATTATCAATAATAAACCACTCTAGAACATGAAACCAGCAGTTCCCTTATTTCATCCTTTGATGGAATCAAAAACCCTAATAATGACGGACATCGGGAGAATTAGGAGACCCCAGAAGCAATGGAATGAGCCCAAAATCTTAATAGACCCTTCACCTCCACATCATTTCTGCAATTGGTTGCTGTCAACGTTACGATTTCTTCTTGTTCTTCATCATCATTTGGCTTTATATCGTCATTCTGATGGGGGTGAATTTTGGTTGCCAGAACATGTTGTTGAAACCAGTATGAATCGAAGAGGTTGTAGATGTAGATTTGTTCTTCAGCTTCTCTCATATTATTTTAATGGGGTTGTAATTATATGATACGATGTTCATGGCCGGTCTTTGATTTATAGGCATATGGTTACGTGCTGGAAGTCCCCTCCGAGTGGGAAAATATCAATGGCCAGCTGACGCGTTTTTGTTACTACCTACTGTCTCTCTACTAATTAATTGGTAGATTGTTAGCCACTAATTACTTGAATAAATCAGACACATAATAATCATATAGTAATTATATAATTATGTACATAAACAAGAAAAAATATATGAATATTATGTCAATAAACTACATTATATTTTATCAAATGGTTAAATGGAGATTTAAAAAAGGTTAAATATATGCAACTATTAGGTTGCGAATAAAGCACGGCCATCTCGAGGGAGCTCATTATAATGAGAATATTCTTTAAAAATATATTTGGATACAGTATTTTGTATGAATTAATTAACAAAGAAAATTAGAAATATGTAAACTAATGTCTAAACAGAATCAC
Source organism: Calendula officinalis (assembly GCA_963853835.1). Lineage (NCBI taxonomy): Eukaryota > Viridiplantae > Streptophyta > Magnoliopsida > Asterales > Asteraceae > Calendula > Calendula officinalis. The sequence continues at coordinate 17,581,763 of OY970822.1, read as the reverse complement.
ATAAAATAGAGCTGGCAAAATCGATCAAATAAGGTTCCGATAGAATCATCAGCGGAATAAAACTTGCATTTACATTGGAGTTTGACTTTTTTTTTCTTTGATTATTATTGTCTTTATAGCATAGAATGTTGATCATTACAGGTTCGTTAAAAATCATTTAACACCGCCAACACAGAGACATGACAAAGGGCGTACGTCAAACCTATAACTGAGGTTAAAAGGGATTATATATTTAATTTTTTGTAAATTATTATTGATTTGAGGTGTCTTTAGTGACGATACCGGGAAGAATATTATGAGGAGGCAAAACTCGAAATGCTAGTCAAGCATTAGACATAAAGGAGGGCAGAAGGCAAGCAATTCCTAATACTTCGTACTAGATAGTTTTTTAATTAAGTATATGAGGTGGTCAAACTATTAAAGTATTACAATTTTTACCCTTAAATTTTCCTATAAAATATTGCAATTGGGGGTGGTTATTGGCCCACCTTGTCACCCACCTCCTATCGCCACTGCTTTTATGGATAATAAAGGAATGTTTGTAACGACCCAAATTTCTTTTGTGTTAAATAAATTATGAAAAAAATATGATAAATAAGGATAAATCATTTAAAGACCGTAGGAATTAGTTTCGTATCATTTGGACACCGTATGAGAAAGTTATGGACGAAACCGTGTCGAAAAGGGCATTAAAAAGCTGCAGCCCAAAGTTCACGATCGGGAACTAAAGTTCACGAACGTGAACTTTGGTCCGAGATGTTGGGTTTTTGATTTTTGGAAGTTCACGATCAGTTCACGACGAGTTCACGGCGCGAACTTTGCTGAAACTGCATAAAATCGGGTTTTCTTGTCATTTCTCTCATTTCCAAACCCTAAAACATTCTCCCAAGTGTGAGTATACGATTTTGAGTGTAAGGAGGCCATTGGAACTGATTTTCACACTCAATCTTGAAGATTCTCACTCCATTGTTAAAATATAAGGTAAACCTCTACTCCTTTTAGATATGGATGATGTTTTTGGGTGAAAATGGTGAAGTATGCAAACCCTAGTTGGAGGGTTTGTAATGAGTGATGAAATTGGGTTTATATAACTTATATCTACAACATATTGTCAAGGAAAATGTGTTCATAACATGTATTTGATGATTATCTAGCTAGTTATGAACTTTATTTTGGGAAAATGGTGGTTTGGGTAACCTACCAAGTTATCTTTGGGGAAGATGACTAAGATGAGTGTAGAACACTCTTTGTAAGCTTAAGAACATTGTGTTCTTGTTAGATTTGGGTTTTGATGATGGAAATTTTGAACTAGGGTTTTGAGATTTCACCAAGTTGGATGAACTTGGTGGTTAGGAGTGTTGTTATAGATTGTTTGGTGATTAGTTATGGATAATAACTAGTTATTGTGATGATATTGATGGTAGGTCAAGAAGACCTAAAGATTGGTGACATTTCACAAGTTGGAAAGCAATGATTCGTGTTATTAAACGCGGTTTGGAGTTAGCTTGGCTAAGGTGAGTACATGGGACTTTTACTGAGTACATAGCAAATGATTTTGAAAACTATGATGTTTTATGAGTGTTTATTAATACATGTTTTTAATAAAGATATGGTTAAAAGGATAAGAGAATGCAAGTAATAAACTATTTAAGTATGTCTAGATGACTAATGATTTTTGAAAGATATTATGATAATGAAAAGTAATTAATAATTCTTTATTAGTATGATGTTTGACTAAGAGTAATGATCAAGAAAGTATGATATTTGGCATATTAATAATATGTATTAATAAAGCTAAACAATGATTTTCAGGTATCAAGTATTGATTAATATATTATACCAATTAAGGTAGTGACTGAATTGATAAGAGAATAATTGAAAAGTGACCAGAAATAGATTAGTATTCTAGTCAAAGAGAAGTTAAAGTAATATGATGTTGATAAATGATAAATATGTTTTATTTAATAAAGGACTTGGTAAAGTCAATATTGAAATTGAATAAGAAAAGAGAATAATATGATAATTAGAATAGATGTCTTCTAATTTGTGTTTGATTATGAATTGATGGGGCATGGGCCCGTATTTGATGTTCAATGTGTGTAACAAAAGTTTCCGGATAACGATAACCCATTTATGGGGGAGTGAGATTATACTTGGGGCGGTACCTCCCTGCGCAAGGGTAGTATATCTAAGTGAACGATAACCCGACAATAGGGGGATTATGATAACCCGATAAAAAAGGGGGATTACGATAACCCGCGTGATGGGGGAGTTGGAGATCTTTGTAAGTTTGGGAGAACCCCAATTACCATGTGATCTTGTGATGATAACCCACATCGGGGGAGTTTGCTTCGGAATGATCCGTGGCGTATGTGATAAAGGAGTAAGCTTATGGATAGCTTACATATATGTGACTATGGGATGGGTAAGCTTACGGTTAGCTTACTAGTAAATATGAATAGACGATAAGAATATAAGTTGATAATTAATAAGTGAATAAAGGAATAAATGAATATTAACGATTTTTATTATTTTTGAGAATGAGTCGAAAACCCATGTATCTCACGAAACTATTTTGTCTCACGTACTACTTTGTTTTTGGCTATGTACTCAGGTTCGAGATCGATGGATTAGAATGTCGCGATAGAAGTGGCCTAGTGTTGATTAGCTCGGGAGCTCGTAGGTAGATCCCGTTTATCCTATGGTTATGATATTATCTTTGTAACACCGTGTTTTATAACTCTGACAATCTTCTAAAAGGTTTTTGTTAAACCGTATTTTGGGATATTGGACTTTCTAATATTTTTATTTAAAAATATGTTTTAAAAGATGTTTTAAAAATTGAGGTGTTACAATGTTATTAGGCCTGGCAATGAAGCGGGTTTGGATGGGTTTGGAGCGGATCAACCTTGATCCAAACCCTTTTAACATATATCAAATGATGATCCAAACCCGATCCGTGATCCGTAGGGTTTTGAAATGTTGAACCCATACCCTTATCCACCGAATCAACGGATATCCGACCCATTTACCCGACCCATTTATCGTACATAATTCTTGATATTAATTTGTAATGGTTGTTAATTTAAATATTTTATATATGAGTTTTGTTAATATGTACCCTAAGGCATACTATAAGAAATACTAAATATTTATTTTGCGCTTATATAAAATTTTAATTTTCCTCATTTATCAGTTTAAATAAAAGCGTAATTGGTATAGCAAATAACAGTTAATAGTTCATTAATGTTAAATTACATTGGTTAAGGAAACTTTGTCTTATTAAATGTATGTTAACACATGCCACATTATAAAAAACTCTTTTATATATACTTTTGGTAGTCGACAGTAAGTCAAATGTATAAAGTTAAAAATTTGGAGCCCTGATTTCTAACTTCTAACTCTTAATTTCTATTGGTTTTAAAGAAAGCAATTATATAAACCATAAATATGAAAAAATATATATTAGTTTTTCTAAATTTAAATGCGGGGCGGGTTATAAACGGATCGGATCGGTATTGATCCATACCCCACCCTTTTAGTAAAAGGGTTAACGGGTACGGGTCGTTAGCGGGTAAACGAATCACAAACTATGATCCAAATCTATTTAATTCTTGCGGGTTCAGATCGGATCAGGGTCAAAACCCGTTTCATTGCCAGGTCTAAATGTTATACGAATATTAAACGAGAGGTCAATCTTGAAGTGAATGTTAAATCATATTGAAAAGACAAAAAATATTTTTGACATGACTTTAACTTACAACCACATATTATGTTTTTAGGGCAACAATTAAGAAATGAAAAACGATAACAATAGCCATGACTATTTTTAACATATTCAAACATGTATCAGAAACTTGTTAATTAATATATAATCAACCCTCAAATTTTAGAAACTACTACTTCATATATTAATGTACATTTTTTATACATTTAAAAAACTGTCATTAACAAACTCTTAAAAATTATTACTTGCAAAAAGGTAAGTATTTTAACCATAAAATATCAACCATGAAAATAACTTACTACATAAGATAGTTATGATTTAAAGTTTATATATTACCAATATTATTAATCTTTAACAATTTTCTTTAATGATTAGTAAAATCTTATAAAAAATATGCTCAATTTTTAGTAAGCAAGTGAATCTTTATTAATCTTATCAGGTATCACTTGTACAATAATCTAATTATTTAATAAAATATATTTATTCATTAAATTTAAATTATTATTTGATAAAGACAAAAAAGATTAACTTATGGATCACAATCAAGAAACGTATGTGTAACAACTTAATTTGTTCACGTGGACCACTAAATTTTTAGCGGACAAATCCACGACATGGGCATTTGTGGAAGTAGTTGTCTTAAAATTTTAATGGAAAATGGCTTTTTTTATTTTTTTTGCGTATTTTTGACATAGTTAATTTGAAATTATATTAAAATGTAAAAATTTCTATATAATGAGATCTGAAATATCGAATGACTCAAACAATAATTATATTATTTAAAATATATTGTTATTCATTAAATGTATAGATATTATCTGATAAAAGACAAATTATAATAACTTATGAGTCACAATCACATTCAAGAAACATGCCAATTCATATCCGTCGTCGACAGGCGCACACCAATTACATCGTAACACATATTATTTGCACCTACTCAATTTTACAAAATGAATTAAGGAAAATAATCGATGTGTCAAATTTACACCACCTAATTTAAAAATTTGTTTTAAACATATCTCATTCAAAAAATTGACACATGGACCGCTGAGGTACACCATGAATGATGAATACGCCAAGTCACCAAATCCATTCGCAAGATGTATATACCAAGCGCAATCCATGCAGCTATTCGATCCGTTTCGCAATGGACTACAAGTGTTGCACACTCGCTACTTCAACTGTGCATACACAAAATGTCGTTAAGGTAAAACTGAATAACAGTGGTGTCTCTGAGATTTTAAATGCCCTGTGTGAAAACACTAAAATGGAATACAATTCTTTTTATAAAAAATTTGGACTTTCTAATTTTTTTTTATTAATTTATTAAGTTCGCTTAAATTTTAATATTATATATATAAGATATACATAAAAATTAGGTCCCTATAAAATATGAGTCATATCTTGCTGCACCTCCTCAAGGATACCCCTGCCGCGGGTACCCCATTTCGAAGGCTCCTCCCAACCACCAACGTGATATTATGCATGACTGCCAATCTACGAAGCCATGTATCACTCAAACACTTTGGTTAACCCGAAGGGACTCGTATGCCTATATCCACCACCATTGAGGTCTAGTATACAATGACCCAATAATACTTAAGATTAAAAGTTCCCTACTTGTCCGAAAATCTGATGAGGCAACCTATATATACAAGCAAACTATCTAGTTTATTTACCAATCTATATGTATGCACAAATTACACAATGAAAAATATGGGTCATGGTAACAACACAAGCATGCAATCAATTTTCATGCTAATTAACAAGCAACGTAATATACACAAATTTCGCAAAATCAATACCTATAATGCAACCAACATATCATGCTATACAATTTAACCCAACTATAGTATAACTACGACATACTCAATTACCAAACATGGTACAATCTAGCGTGTATTCCTAACACATGCGATTCACCCCCAATAATTGCATATCTTGAATACTCCATCCGTCCCAAAAAAAAACTTCTCATTTGAATTTGACACAAGTTTTAACGTGATAGTTAGACGGGTGGGTGTCAACGGCACACACCGACGCCACCGGTTTTCCCCCGCCGGTTGGGGTAACCGTTGGCACGGCCCCGCCGGTTTGGGCGCCGGTTGAGCCTCGCCGATTTGAAGACGAGAGCAAGAGGGGAGATCGGTTGGTGCATGTGGGGCCCTTCTCTGAAATCTAGCCATTTGAATAAAAATAAAAAAAAACTTTCTTACTTTTTTTTAAACGGTAATAATTAGAAAAAAAAAGTACTCCCTCCGTCCCACAAAAAACTTCCCATTTCACCTTAAATTTGTGTCCCACAAAAAACTTCCCATTTGCTACATTTGATGGACTCCACATAATAAAATAATATTATTACTAAGGACCCCACCACTTATTATCCACTAACAATCTTTCTCTCTCCAAACCAATATTATATTTTAATCATATTTATTACCAATGACCCACCACTAACCATCACCTTAAAACTTGTGCAAAAATGAAATGAGAAGTTTTTTGTGGGACAGAGGGAGTAATATTTAAAAAATTTCAAAAAAATCTAAAAAAATTCAATTTTTTTTTAAAAAATTAAACTTTTTACATCCGTAATGTCTTTTTTTTAATTAATGTAATTTATTTTTCTTAGTTATATGTTTTAATTAGTTGTATATTTTTATTAGAAAAAGAAAAGTAAATGGTGGAGCCCAAATTTGGTGAAGACAAGGGGTGTTGTTGGCATGACTACGTCAGTTTAATGTTAGTTAGTTTGTCTGCTGACGTGGCGCTGAGTTGGCAGCAACTGACGGCGTCAGTTGCAGTCACCATTGAGAGGGTCTTAGTTGTGGGGTCATTGGTAATAATTTTAATTAAAATATAAGATTGGTTTGGAGAGAAAAATAGTTAGTGAATAGTTAGTGTAAAATCTTTAATAATAATATTTTATTATGTGAAGCTCATCAAATGTATAAAATCAAATGTATGAAATAAGAAGTCTTTTATACTCAATGTATTATCTACAATTCTACATCATAGTTAAGTACTTTTTCCAAACAAGCTAAACTTTGTATCTCTATTTGTTTACTTTTTTTTTTTTAACAGAGTCCAATTTAATATTCTTTTTTTATATACGACGAGATTTGAAGTCATGACTTATAAATTATGGGTAACACTTGACACTAATATTCAATACCACTAAATTACAAATATATGTACTTCACTTCTAACGTTTAGTGAGTAATTTAATTTTATTGGACAACTACAAACTAAAAATGAGTGGGTGCATTTTTTTTAATGACAACTAAACTATTCCACTTTATCTCTAGCGAGGCTTGAACTTATGACCTATAAGTCATAAATATCACCTTATAAACCAACCACACCAACCAAATACCACTAGGGGCTTGTTTGGTTTTTTTTACTCATTAAGACTTGTCTGGTTATAGGGTCTGTCTGGGTATATTATGTCTGTCTAGATAAATTAGTGCACTTGTTTGTTTTACATGTTGAATGAATAGTCTTAATTATAAAATTTGATATATTTTTATTATTTTCAGTTATTATAAAAATAACTAAGTGATATATAATTTTGAATAAAAATTTTACTAATAAAAAAATGTTAATATATAACTAATAAAATTGAAATTTAAAATAAAACAAATCATTTAAAAAAAATAATATTACAAATTAAGTGATTTTCTAATCATACTTCATAAATATATGAAATCGTAATTAATATAAATTGTAAAAATACAAAAAAGAAAAAAATGATGATTTAATGGGGAAAGCATCATATCATGACTTTTTTCGATTAGTCATTCTGTATGAATTAAGACCTAAATAAACACACACTATAACTTTTTCCATATGATTATTTTCCCATTAAGTTCATTAAATCGAAATCAAACAGCACCTAGGTAAGCCTTGGGTAGATGAGTGGGTGCATGGAGCGTGCAATATTGGTGGCGACACGTGTATGAGCACGCAAAAATCTTCCTTGTACGCTACTAAATTCATGGTTGTTAATATTCCATCTCAATATATTTTCTCTGATTTAATTCTTTGAACTTGAAGCCAAACCACATGATAATAATAGCGTTTCTATTTTCCCGATTCTTCATTTTAATTTCTTGTCCAGTTTGATCCTTTTTGAGCAAATTAGTTCGATAATGGCTCAATTATTATCTCCAGTTTGCACAGATCCCATAAAATTTCAAAGCAATTTGTGTTCAAGAAGCAATAGATGGCATATGTTATCGACAAACAACATCAGTATACGGTGGATTGTTAACGGCGTTGGGAAAAGAAGACGAGGATTTAACAGAGTTAAAGTTGCCACTGAACCGTCTCCGTTATCTTCAGATGCTGTTGCTGATGATTACTATGCTGTCTTAGGACTGGTATGACGAATTCTGTTACTTTCTGTTCGTAATTGAGTTTTTTTTAGGTCAAACTTAAAATGATTTGGATATTAAAGCAGAATTGGGTTATTTCGAACTGAAGGAGTGATGTAAACTGTAAAGTCCTAATTTGGTTTCTGAAAAACATTTAGCCCTAATTCCCAATACTAAATCAAGGTTACTATTAATGTACTTGATATTTTCGAATTCGGGCCGGATTCGACTTGACTCGATTGGAATAGTAGGTTTTTATGAATTATGACATAACTTGTGTTGATTAATTATTTCTTGTTTCTTGTCAGCTTCCAGATGCAACACCAGAGGAAATCAAGAAAGCTTATTACAATTGCATGAAATCATGTCATCCTGATTTAAGTGGCAATGATCCAGAAACTACAAACTTTTGCATGTTTGTTAACGAGGTTTATGAGGTGGGGTTTGTTTCACTATATTATCAGACACTAGACATTATTTTATTATAAATTATGCAACCAAATTTTGCAGTGCAGGTCCTCAGCGATCCAGCTCAGCGAATTGTATATGATGAAATCCATGGTTATGCTTTAACTGCAATTAATCCTTTTCTTGATGATACTTCTCCAAAAGATCATGTATTTGTTGATGAATTTAGTTGTATAGGTACGTATGTATGTATGTATCATAATTCTTTTTTTTACTCTGCCGAAACTACGTTTGTGTTTAGTTGTAGAAACTTTTTCCTAATTTTCATCTTTGTTATATTTAATAAATAGTTGAGATATAATTGTTATATTTTATATTTATTGTAGGCTGCAAAAACTGTGCAAATGTTTGCTCAGATGTTTTTACAATAGAGGAAGACTTTGGTAGAGCCAGAGCATGCAACCAACGTGGACACTCTGACTTAGTACAACAAGCCATTGATAGTTGGTAATTTCTTGCTTACTTATTATATATTTATATTAATTTTAGATATATGAATATAATATTTTTTCAGTAGATATGTGACAAGAAAATTAATTCGTCTTTCAGCCCTGTTGATTGCATCCATTGGACTTCTGCTGCACAAGTATCTTTACTTGAAGATGAAATGAGGAGGGTAGAAAGAGTAAATGTAAGGAGTTCTGTAAATAAAAATTGTTCATTAATTGTAAGAAATATATATTAATAAATTTGTTAAACTATGTTTTTTGTCAGGTTGCCCTAATGCTTGCAGGAATGGGTTCATCTGCAGATGTTTTTAGAATGGTAAGACGGGCATTTGTTGTTGTTTTTGGTTTGGTTATAATAAATGTGATGTTTTATTTTGACAGGCAAACACACGGTGGGAAAAGAGACAAAATAAAGTTTTGGTAAGATATAATTTTATTTTTTCCGTTTAAACAAGTAGTTGTATCTTATATGTATGTATGATTACTTAAGCCCCTCTAAAGCTATTTACAAGACTCTTTATTATTATGATGAAGATTAAGATTACAATGGGGTTGTGAGTTTAATTAAAAAAATTATTAAGATAATTAAATTCATTAATTGAAGGAGCAAGCTAGAATGAGAATGATGAAATCAAAAGATTCTAATGACGCTTATTGGAGCAACCTTTGGAACAATGGTAAAAACCAGCAAAGTACAGGTATTTATAAAAACTACTTATATAGAATTCTCTTTCTAAATTACCCTTGGTTCAATATAATAATAGGTGAATTTTCTGATGGATATGTTTAACGGGTTGACCCAACCAGTTTTTATGTAAAATTTTCAACCTGTTTGTAACTTTCACTTGTTTGATCTGTTAGCATATACAGCCGGGTTTTGCAACTGGTTAACTTGTAGTTTGTTCAAGTATGATTGTTTTGAAAGTGTTTTTTGTTTGATTAATCTTAAAGGCACAGAAGAGGAAGTGAAAGAGAGAGCAAACAGAGCAGCTGCAGCTGCAAGAAGATGGAGAGAATACTCAAGGCGAGGTGTCGACAAACCTGCCACTTATAAACTTCCCGATCCTGCAGAAAAATAAAGTGCAAATTCTATTGTGAAAAATTATGTTGTATATGGTGTCAGTGATGAAATAATTTGCATGTAGATAGATTAATGAAACATGAATTATAGATAAATTAAGCACCCTTGGTGTGAATGATAGTCAGGTTTCGCTCCAGCCCATGGCAACGGGAACAAGGGTTGGGTGGGTTATTCAATGGAACCAAATATGTCATTGGATCACTATTCGTGTTTTTAAAATCTCTTATTTTTTGAAAATATTCACCCCTAATGCAACATGTCTCCAACTCACAATCTCTAGGTTCATGAGTCATTCACATACGATTAAGCTGCAAGTCCTTTTATTTAAATTTTTTTATTTGCATGAGATCAGTTTTAATCTAGGTACAACTAAAAGTGTGAAATGCTCTTCCATATCTATGGGGGGGATTTGAATCAAAACAATATACGTATTACTTTAAAGTTTCAATTTTTTATTATTTCTGAGGTGTGAAAGAGGAAAGAATGGACGACATTTGATCAACTAAATTTTTGGAAATGCCATTGCGACCTACCTAAGTTTCAAAATTCACCTATAAATTATGTGATATTTTTTTAAGGAACTACCTTAATATTTGAACAGGGTATATATCGTGCGATTTCAATTAAATGAATGATGAATAATTATTTAGTATTCAAGGAGATAGGCAAAAAGTAGACTCAAGCGAACTCGACTTACTTTGGCTAGGTTCATACTCGACCTGATAGTTCGACCAGCTTTCAAGGTGATCTGGCTCGAGAAGTTCGAAAATATGTATATTTAGACATATACTGATATACATATACAAGATGCAATACAAATTGAACTCGGCTCTAAAATCTGGAACATATACTTCCTTTGATTCAAAACAAGTGATACACTTTCCATTTTGGGGTGATTCGAAATAAGTGATACACTTTGAAAAATTAATTTATTTGGCAAAATATAATGGGACCCACACCCACTAACTATCTACTTTAATATAGTGAAATGACTCATTTACCCTTCATTTTACTTTTAAACATCATTAACACCGCTTTATTCAAAATGTGTGAGATTCATTCCCACCAACTATCCAATTAATTTAATTTAACTCTCATTATAATCTTTTGCCTCAAAACCCGTGAAAGCAACAATGTATCACTTATTTTGAATCGGATGAAGTATAAAAACTTTATTAGAGCATCTCCAATGGTAGCTTTTTTAAAAGCTTATTACTATTTCAATAAGTCTTTACATGACTTATTACCATTGCAATGACTAGCTTTTTTAAAAGCTTATTGTAAAGATTTTTTTTTTCTACTAACCTTTTAATCTACTTTTAATGTTTGTCTTTTTTGATCCCTCATATTTAATAACTTTTCATTTTAAACCTTAAATATATTATATATAAATTCTTTATTATATTTTTGTTAGTTAATAAATAAATTATATAATATTAATGTCAATTATTATAATATTTTTGTACGAGACATTTTATAAAAATATTATATTTAGTAATATGTTAAAAAATTGTCGAATTATATATAGGGGTATTTATAAAACATTTGAAATAAATAAAGGTAAATTAGAAAAATTTTAAAAGAAAAAGTTTTTGCAAAGGTTAACCATTGGAGATGCTATTTATGAAAAGCTTTTTGGTTATTGAAATATTGATGTGGCAAAAGCAATAAGCTTTTGTGAGGTTAACCATTGGGGATGCTCTTATACATACATGTATATATAAGGCTTTGAAAGCTCAATAAGAGCTCGAGAAGAACCATTAAAAACTCGAGTTGTTTAGGGTCGATCACAAACTTGAATATGATAAAAGCTCGACTCGATTGATGAGCTCAAGCTCTCGTTTACAACCATATATCCTATATTTATCTATATTAACTTCTGGCCTAGTTAACCAAACTAACCGTTCTGCCTACTGTTTTTGCCATCTAAACTTTTATAGAAGACCTATTTACACATTCACCCCAACTTGGCCACTGGTCATCAGATTAAGGACTAACTAGTGGTCAATACTTTTGGGCTTTAGTGATTAGAAAGACCTAACTATGACGAGTATTAGTCTTTTTATAATTGTGGAGAAAAGATAGACACGTTCCTTTAAGTATTAAAAAAAGACACAAACATTTCACGTGATATTCACGTGATATCTAGTCAACGACTAGAAAATTAATCAGTATCATATAAAACCAAATGATATACACGTGATTTTTGTAAATATTGGAATGAACCAAGGGCAATAACGGTTAATCCATACACTTTATATTCATCTCCTTTCCCCTGCATACCTAATATAATTATACTTACTGATAAACTTTCATACAAATTATACTCCTTTGCCGACAAACACACATGGCGGCTGAAGCTCAGCAGTTGTTCAATCTCTTCGATTTTTACTGGTTTACATACCGAATTTTCAGCAAAACCCAAAATCCACCTGCCCAAATTCACAACGTAGAAGAATCAATCGCTGAAACAAATCAAAATCTTGACTTCTTAGGTATCCCAACGATAAACATCAGATCTTACAGTGATCAATTGTGCATCAACTCCAAGCAGCTGAGCGATTCTCCAAACTCTGTTCTTAATCTTGAAACTCCAAAGCTGGAAACCATATTTTCAGGAAAGGAAGTGAAAGAAATTGAAGAAAAAGAAATGAAATCACCAGCGAATGAGAAGAAGAGCGTATTGGGGACCGGAAGAGGAAGAAAGAGGTATTACACAAGTAAAAACAAAAGCAAGAGCTTATCTGAGCTTCAATTCGAGGAGCTGAAAGGGTTTATGGATTTGGGTTTTTTGTTTTCTGAAAAAGATAAAGAGTCAGATTTGGTTTCGATCATTCCCGGATTGCAGAGATTAGGCGAAAAGGAAAAAGAAAAACAAGATAATGATTACGATGTTGGTGGTTGCAGGAAGCCATATCTTTCTCAAGCATGGGATAATTTGGAACAACCGATAATAATTCCAGCAACACTTGGGAATGATTTGGAAATTAAGCATCAGCTCAAGTTTTGGGCTCATTCTGTTGCTTCTGCTGTTAAATAACAGTGAAGCAACTACAAGCTTGAGTGTTTATGTCTACGATTTGTGGCTGTTTTGACGACTATTTTTTCAGCTGTAAATAGATAAGATTATAATTATACGTGTGGTAACTTAAGACCGAACCTTTAGTTGGCTTCTTCAGGTTTGCTTCGTTTGGTGAAGTCTCAAGAGAAGAGAATTTGAGGTGTTTGTGTGTAACTATTTTGTGGTAATTTGTCTGTATTTTATAAATACGGGATATTATTGGCATGAATGTGTAACAGTGTAAGCGTGTGTGACAGTTGAGAGGATTGTATAAATTTGACAAATGTATATATGGCTTCTGTTTATTATCACGTATGGTAAAGGTGATGTATGGCGTGTTTTATTAGGGTAAGCCCGGAAAACCTAATTAGGGTAAATCTAGTTAACGGCATAAAAATAAGCTCACACTAAATAATTATATTAGGGTAACACTAGAAAGCACATTGTCATCAGCAGCAACATGGTGAACAGAAACATGACTTTTTTGAAAATGGGGTTCGTATCACCAAATAGGTTGTGAGCAGCAGCATCATCAATACCATGAAACAGACGCTACAAAATGAACTTGAGAATACTGAGAACACGAACCAGTAGGCAATAATTCAAGCGGGACAGCATGGGATTGAATTCCAATTTCCAACTACTTTTACGTACAAATGGAAAGACTTAATTAAAGATGTTGATGTCTACCAGATGGCAATATACAGGCAAACGTGGAGTAGCAACTATTAAACGATATCTTGATATATATTTAAGTGTTTTGTTAACTATAACTAATTTAAAATATGTACTTTAATTTATGGAGGGATAATATCGTAAATGCAGGAATGATTATTAATGATGCAAATTGAATTCGACTCGAAAAAATCTGGCCTAATTGACCAAACTGACCATTGTACCTACCAGTCTAAACTTTTATAGAGGAACTATTTACACATTCATCCCGACTTAGCCTCTAGTTAGCCTCTACTACTGGGATTTGGCGTTTAAAAAGACCTAACTATTAGTCTTTTATAGTTGCGGAGAAAAGATAGACACGTTCCTTTAAGAATTAAAAAAAGACACATAAATTTTACGTGATATCCAGTCAACGACTAGAAAATACTCGGTATCCTAAAAAACCATATGATATAAATATTGGAATAACGGTTAATCCATCCACTTTACACATAATTATCCATAAACCTTCAAACAAATCATATTCCTTTTCCGACAAAAACACATGACGATTGAAGCTCAACAGTTGTTCGATCTCTTCGATTCTTACTGGTTTAAATACCAAATTTTCAGCAAAACCCAAAACCCACCTCCCCAAATTCACAACACCGAAAAATCAATCGCTGAAAGAAATCAAAATCTTAGTATGCTACGATTTGTGGCTCTTTTGTGTCCTTTTTGAAAAATGTTTGGCAACATAATTAGTTTCCGTTGAGGGGATTGTATAAATTTGATTAGGGGATTGTGTTTATTACCACTTACGGTAAAGTTGATGTATGGGTATAGCGTGTTTCATATTTTGTTGTTTATATTGGAGTTATGCTGTATGCACAGGGATTTGCTGTATGTATAGTTATAATAATTATACTTCCTCTAATTCAAAATAAGTGATACATTTTGGGTTTTACGACTTTTAGGCACAAGATTTGTTATTTATTTAATGATGGTTAAATTAGATTAATTGGATAGTTAGTAGGGAATGAGTCCCACATCTTTTGAATAACATGAAATTAATACTGTTTAAAAGTAAAAAGTAAGGGAAAATGAGTCATTTCACTTTGTTAAAGTAGATAGTTAGTGGGTGTTGGTTCCACTGTTATTTTTGCCAAAGAAGGTAATTTTTCTAAGTATATCACTTATTTTGAATGACCCCAAAAAGAAAAGTGTATCAGTTGTTTTGAATCGGAAGAAGTATTGGTTTTAATTTCAACTAGAAGATGTGTCATGTTCCGGGACCACATAAAACCTGAGCCAAAAAACCCAAACTGAAAATTGCAAAAACAAGAACCAGACCGAAAAACAGTTTCCGGTTCAGTCCGGTTGTAACATCCCAAAACCCGGCCTAGTAGTTTATTGACCTTAAGGTATCTTATTAAATGATTATCTGATTAAATGCTTAGTTAATTTAATTAGCCTGCTGTCTATTGCGGTATTTTAACCAAGGGGTTAAAATACCCGACTTGTGATATATTTGGAATGAAAACGTGATTTCTATATCTTTGAATTCCTTGTTAAATATCGTTTCCGGAAATACTTTCATTTTTAAAATTGGAGTCCATTTGCTATTTTAAATAAATTAATTACGAAAGGGACTTTCAGACATATACTGTTAATTGATAAAAAGCCACAAAAAGGGCCCCACCTTGTGGGCTTGGCCGGTCAAGAGAGAGGGAGGGAGAAACCCTCCTTTTCTTCCTTGTTTCATTTGTTCAAACATTATCCACTATTTCATTGCCATTTCTCTCTAAAAACTCCATACTTGTTCTTGAGCTTGATCTTGTGGTTTCTTGGTGCTAGAGTCCGAAATTCTTGCATAAGTTGTGTAGAAGAAGTCTAGAAGTAAGTTTCATCCTTTCTCTTGCTTGTTCTTGGTGTTCTTGAACTAGGGCTTGAACTAGAGTTCTTGTAGCTTGATGATTTGTTGGTGAACCTTGGTATGGATGTTGTAGTTTATGTTTATGCAAGCTTTTGCACCATTTGTATGGTAGTTTGTTGAAGGAATACAAGATTTGGTGAAAATCACCTTCAACCTCCATTAATGGTGGAAGTTGAAGGTGGGTTTTGACAAATCTTGGATTTCTTGATGTTTGAATGGATGAAATTGTTTATTAGGTTGTGAAATCATGATTGGTAAGTTATGGATGTTGAAAACCTAGTATCGTTGATGTGTGAATTGATCTAGTTAGTGTTTGGGTCAAATAGTAATTAGTGATTGTGCAACTATGATACTTGCTATTGTGATAGTTATGAACTCAATAGAATTGCTAGTTTATGGTGAATTGCTAGTCTAGAAGTTGTGTGCTTGTTGATGGAATTGTAGAAGTAATTTAGTCATGTTCGGGTTTTTGGCCCGTTTGGATGAATTAGTGATAGAACGGTTTATATGGTTATAAATGACTAATTGGTGAATTGTATTGTTATACAAGTTGGTAT
The DNA here is from genome assembly GCA_963853835.1 of Calendula officinalis. NCBI lineage: Eukaryota > Viridiplantae > Streptophyta > Magnoliopsida > Asterales > Asteraceae > Calendula > Calendula officinalis. Next base: position 17,565,451 of record OY970822.1, on the reverse strand, counting down.
TGTCATAAAATATGTATTTTATGAGCCTTAGGTTGCGGTTTGTTAAAATTATCAATTTTGACATTTTGGTGGATTGATCACTAACTCGGTATACTTGTTGACAGGAACCGGTAAGGATACTCAGTGATATTAGCTCACTGAGTTAAGGAACGGAAGTTGAAAGGTGAGTGGATTCAACCTACAACTCGGGTTTCGGTTTATTTGGTTTGGTATTGGTTTTTAGTGAAAAATCGCAGGTTTTACCAGACAAGGGGAGTTCACGGCGTGAACTCCTCTTAACGATCGCGAAGTCGGTCCAGCTAAGTCGATGGTTAGTCGTGAAGTAGTTCATGACTGGAGTTCCCGATGCGAACTTTAGTTCGCGATCGTGAACTGGAGTTCGCGATTGGGAACTCTGTCGTGACGTTTTTCGCGTGTTTTTCGTAGCTAGTCTACTTGTTATGTATGCCTAGTGTTAGGGAATACCATACATGACTAGGTGCACATTCAGGACGAGGTCAGTGTCGGATGGATAACGGCTGGGCAAAGTGTATCGACTAATAGGGTATCCGACCTTACCTGTATGTGTTACATGGTTAAGGGGAGGGAGTTGCCCGGGGTGTTGGATACAGCGCTACCGGTTACCGTGGTTTTGGCCGACCATGGTTTAAGGCCCGCAAAGCCACCGATCCTCTCAATTAAGTGATTACCCAACCGGAGCTGTTTTATAACTTCCGTGTTTAAGTGATTAGTGTAGTTGGTAGTGTTAGGAATTCATTCACTTAGCTTTTGTGCTAATCCCTCCCTTATCGACACATTTCAGGTTGGATGGCTTGAACGGGTCGGGCTTGGACGGGAAGTTTGACCATGCTTTAAATTGTTGTTTTTGTAATTGAGCCGTGTTTCGTAATACCGTCTTTTTAACTAACTCTTGGTTTGTTATATTTTGTGGGACCACGGTTTGTAAACCTAACCTAACTAGATGCTTCCGTAACTTAAGATTAATACCTAATGACTTTAAAAAAAAATGGTTTCAAAAAATGCGGTGTTACACCGGTTACTACAGGTTTAGAAAAAGTTAAAACGAAAAACTACACTATCAACATAAACTACATTTAGGTGGTGTTTGTTTTTTGACAAAAAGACTTTTTGAGGTCTTATGTTTGCAGGCGGAAAGACATTTAAGGAAAACACTGTTTGTTTTTTGGAAGTTAGAAGAGAGAAAAAGTCTTTTTGAGGTCTTCTTGGAGAAGACTTGAACCACAGTCTTTTAAGTTTGGAAGACATTTTACTATCACCACCACCACCTACCGTTGCCGCCGCCACCACCTACCGTCTCCGTCGCCGCCGCCACCACCACCTAATACCACCACCAATCACCACCACCCACCTCCACCTACCGTCTCCGTCACCGTCGCCACCACCTAATACCACCACCTATCGCCACCACCCACCTCCACCACCACCTACCGCCACCACCACCACCACTACCACCACCACCACCTACCACCAACCGCCACCACCACCTACTACCACCACCAACCGCCGCCACCAACCGCCACCACCCACCTCCTTTACCACCCACCTCCACCACCAACTATCACACGCTACCACCACCACTACATACCACCCACTTCCACCCACCGCCGCCACGAACCACCGCCGCCACCTACCACAACCGCCTCACCACCAGCACCAATTACGACACCAATTTTTTTTATCAGTCTGCAGACATTAAAAAACAAACAATATTTTTCTTATACACCGCAGACGTTTAGTTCACATCTCCTCTGCAGATGTGGTCCGCGGACCTTTTACCTCTTAAAAAACAAACAACACCTTAAATTGTCAAAGTGTTCTATACAGAACCGAAAAACCAAGCTACTGCCCATTGCTTTACTGATGGGCCGGCCCATCTGGATAGCAAGGGCTTTAAGCACACATTGGATTCTTTTACTGCTGGTGCAGCCCACCATCATAGCCCAGTCCGTTTTGTCTTCCAGCCTTCATGAGAAGAGCGCAGAACGGTCGAGGAAGTAGAATCTCTTACATAATTATATCATCATATTCTATAATTTGAGCTTATTCAATTCAACCTAAAATTTTATTAAGAGATTAATTTCACTTACATAACTTAATTCAATCCAATTATTCATAGTTATTAATAACCCAATCCAAACCAAAACTAATCAAATCACCAATTAAAAATTTGTATGTCATCCAAAAAAAATTAGAAAATGAAAAGGTTGTGTGAACTGTGAACCACTATGGTCATAGTGCCCTGATCTTTCCATGCGACCTAGGCCTCCAACAAAAGTTTTTGATTTCAAGATTTTATATTAAATATATCAATGAGCGATTGTTGGAATTCAGAAGCTAGCTAATTGATTCTTATTTAATACATGTCTTTAAATTAAAAGATGGGTTTAGGAAAAATTATATCAGTGCATTCCATATGTCAATCATTTTATAGGTAAGAATCCATACATTTTTCAACTAAATATAATATAAGATTGAACGGGACAATAGATAGAATATTGGCCGGTAAATATGAAGGATATCCATCAATCATTCGGTGGCGGCCTAATGATAAGGGCTACTGAATGACCTTTTAGAGATCACAACACCGATCCCTCCTTGGGTAAATATTTATAGATGGCGAGGGGAAAGTTCGAAAATGATCACGATAACGATCTACGTACATCATGAACATAAATTCGGAGGAGTCATTATAACAAAAATATCATTTTTAGAAATATAAAATATAATAAGGATATCCAAGGTGACCATCATTTTAAATTTTGGAAGAGAGAGAAAATGGTATCGAAAGATTGGACACACAAACATAATATAGAACCTCAACCACAACCATAAGATTGCATGATAGATAGGCTTATCTCTGATAGCCAACCTCAGCCACATTCGATTTAACACTATCACCTTACAAACACCCCCAAAACCTTGTACTGCAAACAACCATACCATCCATGGCTTCCTTCACCATGGCCAATACTTCTCTCCAGGTTATCTAATTAACATACATTTTATTAAATTCTTTCTTAATTTGTTTCTTATAACATATACGTAAGTATTGGAATTGATAGTCCGTAAAACGTGCATAAAATGTTCGGTAGTAACAAAGTGTTAACTGATTACAGGTGAATGCAAAGGGGTTTTCTGAATTTTCTGGGCTTCGTACCTCATCTCTTCCTATTGGAAGGAAAGGTTCTGATGATTTCGTCTCCATGGTTGCCTTCCAGACCTCTTTTGTAAGTTTTCACTCTTGAATTAAATGTCAAACGTTAGTTTATAAGTAGTATGTACTAAATGAATCCTTAAATCTGGTCTCCCTGGTTATACATGTTAGTTAAGTTTCATATAGACATCGATCGGTTAAAGTATTCAAATCATGAATCATAGCTCGAAAGCCCAACTGAGTCATGGTTTAATTTGTTGTTCTTTTCTAATATTCAAGAAAATGAATAATATACTTATAAGATCAAGATTATTAATTAAAATTTCTTGAATCAAAAATTGAAAGAAAACCAAGAAAAAACACATAGGAAGTTATCATAAAGTTTATTATTTTTATTTTTTTTGAATTCAAATACGGGGAAAATGTAACTTAATCTCCAGTTTCTTGCTAGATTTTTCTATATACTAGACTGCCGTTCAAAAAAAAAATCTAAGAGTATTGGTAATGTTGGATTTGTTTTGTTAAAATTACTTATATACTTTGATAAATACTTTAGTAATCTTACATATATGGTTTTATACTTCCTCCGTTTCAAAATAAGTGATACACTTTTCATTTTGAGATGCTTCAAAATTAGTGATATATTTTGAAACTTACCATATTTGGTAAAAGGTAGTGGAGACCACACACACTAACCATTTGCCTTTAATAAAGTGAAAATACACATTTATCTTTACTTTTACTTTTAAACATCATTAAATTCACTTTAATCAATATATGTGTGACTTTTCCTCCACCAACTATCAAATTTAATCTAATTAACTTTCATGAGAAATGTTCAAGGAGGTCCATCATCTCTTAGAAAGTCCCAAGGAACAAATCTCAACCATTGATCAATAAGATCTAATGGTCAAGATTAATCACATATTTTATATATTGAGGGGTATTTTGGTCATTTTTTAAAAAATAATTTTTTTTTTAATTTTTTTTAATTTTTTATTTTTTATTTTAAAATTTTTATTTTTTTTATTTTTTTTTATTTTTTATTATGAAGGGGTATTTTGGTCATTTGGCACTTAAAAAAAATTTCGATTTTTTTTATTTTTTTATTTTTTATTTTTTATTTTTAAATTTTTAAATTTTTTTTAATTTTTAAATTTTTTAATTCTTTATTAATATTTTTAATTAAAAAATAATATTTATTTGATAATTACGTGTATAACTTAATCACATATGATTTTAGTGTAAAATCAGATTTTAGTTAAATCACATGTGATTCAGAATTCAATCACATATGATTCACTATGGAATAACATTATGTGTCATTAATGAAAATTTAATAATTTTTTAAAAAAATAATAAAAAAATAATTTTTTTTAAAAAAATAATTTTTTTAAATAAAATTAAAAATTTTAAAAAAAATAAAAAAATAAAAAATATTTTTTTCAAAATGACCAAAATACCCCACAGTTAAAAATTAAAAATTAAAAAAATTAAAAAAAATTAAAATTTTAAAATAAAAAATAAAATAAAATAAATTTTTTTTAGTGCCAAATGACCAAAATATCCATCTATGTATAAAATATGTGATTAATCTTGACCATTTGATCATATTGATTAATGGTTGAGATTTGTTCCTTGAGATTTTGTAAAAATCATGGACCTTCTTGAACGCAACTCTAACTTTCATTATAAAATTTTGCATAAAAACCGTTTAAGTATTATTTATTTTTTCCGAATGATTTGTTATGTGATATAAAAAAATCAATTTCTTTTTGTTTTTGTACGGATATTTTCACACCTATTAAGAAGAAAATAAGGTAAGAGTATGGCAATGCAATTAGGTTGGTTCAGGAAAGGGTTGCAAGGGAGCAGTGGAAGCAAAACTGAAGGTAGCGATCAATGGGTTCGGACGTATCGGAAGGAATTTCTTGAGATGTTGGCACGGAAGGAAGGATTCCCCTCTTGATGTTATCGCCATCAACGACACTGGCGGTGTTAAACAAGCCTCCCACCTTCTCAAATACGACTCCACTCTCGGAATCTTTGATGCTGATGTCAAACCTTCCGGTGACAGTGCCATTTCTGTTGATGGCAAGATCATTAAAGTCGTCTCTGACCGTAACCCCTCCAACCTCCCTTGGGGGTATGTACCATTCCCATAATTCTTTTTATTTTGTCAAAAAAATTAACACTAACCTAGGAATCGGTTTTAAAAGGTTTGTATATCTGAATCTTGAAAAACAAACAATCTTAATAATTAGCTATAAAACCTGATTATGTTTTGATTTTATTATATTGTTAAAATCGCAATAATCAGATAATTAGTTTTTATAGTGTTTGAGAAACCTGATAATTTGTTTAGGTAAAATGCAAATAATCAGTTTTTAAAAGCAATAAACACCTACGTACATGGGAAAATAACTGATATTTTTTAGACTCTTTGCTAAATCCTCAATTTAAGATTATTTTCTTTTTAAATAGACAGAAATGCGAAATCCCAAACAGAGCTTTTTAGAAACACAAAATTCGCATTTATCTAACAAAAAACATTTAAACTGACATGATATATACTTGATCGAATTGAAAGTTAAATATGATGGAATGCAATTGCAGGGAAATGGGGATTGATTTGGTGATAGAAGGCACCGGAGTGTTTGTGGACAGAGAAGGAGCCGGAAAGCACATTGAAGCCGGAGCGAAGAAGGTTCTCATCACTGCACCTGGTAAAGGTGACATTCCTACTTACGTTGTTGGTGTCAATGCTGATCTTTACAACCACACCGAAAACATCATTAGCAACGCCTCCTGCACCACCAACTGCCTCGCTCCTTTCGTCAAAGTCATCGACCAGAAATTCGGTAAAATAATTAATCCAACTTTATTTTTTCCATACATTAAAAAAAACAGTTTATCTGATTATTGCATTAATTACAGGAATTATCAAGGGAACCATGACCACGACTCACTCCTACACGGGTGACCAACGGTTGTTGGACGCCAGCCACCGTGACCTGAGACGTGCACGAGCTGCAGCACTGAACATCGTGCCAACATCCACGGGTGCAGCAAAGGCAGTGGCACTCGTGTTGCCATCGCTCAAAGGGAAGCTCAACGGGATTGCTCTCCGTGTACCAACCCCCAATGTGTCGGTAGTTGATCTGGTGGTCCAGGTGTCCAAGAAAACATTTGCTGAGGAGGTTAATGCGGCTTTCAGAGAAGCTGCCGACAATGAGCTGAATGGGATTCTGTCGGTGTGTGATGAGCCGCTTGTGTCTGTTGACTTCAGATGCAGTGACGTGTCATCAACTGTTGACTCTTCGTTGACCATGGTTATGGGAGATGATATGGTGAAGGTTATTGCGTGGTATGACAATGAATGGGGTTACTCGCAGAGGGTGGTTGATTTGGCTGACATTGTTGCTAATAACTGGAAGTGAGCTTCATCAAGTCCCTTCATTCACTCACCTCGTTCAATTTGTCACCATTTCTTCCGAGCAATCGAATTTTTTTTCTTGGAAATAAATATATATATTTATATTTGTAATGTAATGTAATGTAATTAGAGTTTGAATATTTGGAACGATCATTCTAAAACAAAATAAGAGCTTTCTTTCCTTGTTACGGATACTGTATATCAATTATATATTATGCATTTATGACAAATAATGTGTTAGGCATCGTAATCATAAGTTCTGTTATCTTTTGCTTCTACAGAGCAAGTGCTATTTATATTCAGTGCTCATATTTACTCCTAGCCCATGGTTGGCTTTTATAGGGTTCAACTGCAACTGTAACCTGTGTTAAAGCAATGCCAAAACCTTTCCGCCAAAACCTTTAATGAAACATTAAAGATTGTGTTTTTGTTTCTAAAGTGTGATTGGTTCGGGTATTTTCTGTGAAAAGGATGTTAAATGAATATTATACAAGGAATGATAAATTTAGAATGTGTGTTTAAATCATATTAAAAAAACCATTTTGCCACTAACTTAGATTTATCATGCTACTACCTACACCTTGTACTGCAAACTAAAACTTTGCCAAAAGTCATCTTGAATTTGCTCAATTGTTGCATAATGTTTTCGCAGGCACTAAGAACAATTAATACTAGATTAATGCTCGATAAACATATAGATACAAGGGTCTAGTTCAATAAATGCATAATCATCACCTGACATTGTAAACATACGTTTCTAATCATCTTGTGATTTTACGCATATTCACTAATTTAAAATCGTATATTTCTCACTCACATGGTTCAAACACATCTTAGCATATTGAAAGTTTATAGTTACTCAATTAAAGATTAACAAAAATAAATAGGAAACAGCAGCAAAATTGAACTGAATTGATGGATTTAGTGTCATTCGATTTCTTGAACAATTCTGTTTTTACGCAGAGACTTTCTTGGCATGCTTCCAGGAGCACTGTGAGCTCTCCTTCGGTCTTCCTTTCTCTTTTCTGCATCAGCCATTGTCCGTCTAAGCAACCCTGCTTTGTATATTGGTTTCGGCAAGTGTCTGTGCCTGCATCATCATCAAAATTACAAATTAATAATAATAAATAATTAGAGCTTGCAATATTATTTTTGACAAACAAAAGTGAAACCAATAACATTTTTAAAAACATATAAGCTTGCAATAATACCTCATTATACGTTTGACTTCAGGAAGATGCTTGTAACGATTCTTCACAGCCTCCATATATTCATGTTTCTTGCGTTCTCGTGGTAGAATCTGCACATACACACAACACCATTAACCTTCCTTTAATTATATATTTTCAAATCATCAAACCCAAACTTACAACACCCAATTGCTCAGATGCTTTAGCCTTCCAAATTCGAAGATTGGTATCATCACTACCCGATATAACATAACTTGCATCACAACTGAACTTAACACAAAACACCCTGCATTCATCACATCTTATAATTATTACCCAAAGTACGTGAAAATTAAATTAAAAAAAAAAGGGGACAGACCTTTGCATCCTCTTAGTGTGATAAATTTCCCTGCTATGTCCACCATTATACTGGAAAATCCTCACCTGCAAAAAAGTCCAACAAATGATTTCCCTTGTAATTTGTATAAAATTAATGATTTCATCCCTAATTTAGAAACTCATAAGCAAAAATGTCTTGTTGAGCTTTTAGGGTCCAACCATCCGTTGATGTTACAAGTTGCAAAATTAGGGACCATTGAAGGTAAAAGTTTCAAATCTTGGGACTATTTATGTAACAAAAAGTCAAGGAACAAAGTCCGTAATTCCATACAAAGCACGGAGACGGTTTATGTAATTTATTCAGATCACTTACTGTTCTGTCGTAAGATCCAGTTACAAATTCACGACCTGTTGGTGAGTAATCGATATCCATACTGCAAATTTACCAGAAATATTAGTATTGTCATTTTGAACCATTTTTTTTTATAAACAGTGTATGCTGTCTTACACTGCAGACACATGATCTTTGTGCACACATTTGGCTTCTTCCAATTTTCTTGCATCAAAACTGTAACAATTACAATTTTCATTTGCCTGCCACAAAAACAGAGTTTTAACAGCAAATATTTTTTTTTACAATTATGATTTTTATTTAACAAAGTTTTAGTAGCTTCAATTGTGTCTTACAGCTGTGAAGTTCATTGGCTCCATTGGATTCCAAGCTATAGAATTTGTTTTTGTCTGCAAAAGTGAAAATTAAATAAACTGAGTATTAATGTGTGTTTTTACAACATCATGTATATGAAATATGAATATTGAACTGACACAAATAAAGCCATTAATGTGTGAAGATAATGTATAATATATCAATTAACCTTAAACATACTAATAATTTGTAAATTGAATATATACCCTCATGATAAGTTTTCTTGCTGGAGATGATGTTCGAAGATCATAAATTGTTATGCTTCGATCACTACAAAAAAAAAAATAATAAATAATTACCATGATTGCTAAAATAACAATCATCATTGTTACTGTTACACACCTGCCAGATGTTGCCAAGATATTTGGCTCCCCAGGATTAAAACGAACAGAAATAACTGTATCATTTCCCCATTCGAAACTGTTCACAGGCTGCGATCTGTATATTCGTGCAGAATAATTAATTAATACAGAAAATTAAAAATTTTCTACTATTAATTTTATTAACTAAATTTAAATTCATTACCTATTGTGATCCCATATATCAACTTGAGCACCAGCTGTGGCAAATTGATTACCTTCCCACTGATGGTCTACAGCCCTGGAAAATAAAAAAAGTCAAACAGGTCAAATAAAATGGGTTAATTTAGATTAAGTTTATCTCTAACGGGTCAAACTGGTAAGATAAAACAAACTAGCTTAACAAGAATTGGGTCAAAATCCCGGCATGTTTTTTGTAATAACTGGTATAGATGAAACCAGATACATACTTCAGTGGCAAATAAGCTAGTTTTAATAGATGGGTGGTATATATGAAAAATCCGTATACTTGGGTGCCCCACACATACATTTGAAAAGTAAAATTATAATACAATTATTTAAACTGAATTTAGAATATAGTGAATTAAACATACCAAAAAGCGTTCTTCCAAACATAGGACCCAAGTGCCTGCAGTCAAAAGCCAATTGTACAAACATGTTAGTATTTGCAAGAAAATCACTCAATCATAATCAAAAAATAAAAAAGCGTAAATATCATAAAGATCAACAACTTTCTCATTTTCACAAAAAAACCACTCATCCGAAATTATTATCTTGTATCATTTTCAAGGATTCTCAATTGTTCATGAGTTCTTTGTGTAAGTCGTTTATGTAAGTAATTCAATAAAAGTTTGGTGATTTAATGTTTTAACGAGGTGTTAAATAACTCAATTATTATCTTGACCGACTTAGCATTCATTTTTGTGTTTGTTAGAAAAATATACATTTTGCGCAAGTAAGCAAACTGATTGCATCGGTTTTGAGTCATTTTTATTCAAAATATTCACAAGTTAGTCTTAATTTAACAGGTTTGAGGACTTTAATATGTAAAAATTAGGTTGGTATACTTTTTCATTAACATTCAGAAAATATGTTGGTTTCTATGGTATTAAACAAAACGAAAATATTTTTAAATCTAACCTTATCTGAGTTATCAGATGAGTCATCTGAATCGATTCCACTTGCAAGAGGAATCTTCCACAGTCTAACACTGAATTAATCGAGTAAAAATACATGTATTAATATTTTAAAATAAAATAAAAATTTACAATACTAAGTTAATATAACAATTAAAATATATAAAATCATAAAACTTGGCCTACGTGCAATCACTTCCACATGACACAAGAATACGTCCATCAGTAGATACTGTCAAACCACGTACAGCACCTTGGTGACCAGAATATTGGCATACTGTTTTTCTACATACAATAAAAAGAAAAATGATTAATAATATAAGATGAAACCATTTACCAAATGATGGGACTCTTCTTTATAAAACAGATATCAATAAGAAATTCAGAAATTGAACAGCTAGAAGGTCAAAAAAAAGTATAGTATTACCTTGAAGCAATATCCCATAGACGAATATCTGCAAATATATACAATATATAAACTCAGAAATTGAACTCCAAAATAAGAATAAACCTTTTTGGGCATCTAATCTTTGGTTCATTTCAATCTAATTCAGTAATTTTTGGATCTATTTGTATGTATCTGACTTCAGTTCTTTGTAGAATTGCTAATACGGAATATTTAAGCAACAAAAGTATGAACCTTTAAATAATAAAGACTAGTAACTGAAGCATACCTCCATCCATGGAACCAGAAAATAAACCTTTCAAATGACTAGGATTTTTCGCCATACAAGAAATAGCGTCTATATGTCCATCCATTGCTCCAATAAATGGTCTTGCAAATACCTAAATTATGCCCCAATTCATTTCATTCATATAAAAACAATACACAAAAGATAGACCAATGAATAATGACGATTTAAAATTATTCAAATCTTTATCGCACAGAGTATTACCTTATCTAATTTAGCAGCATTTAGGGCTCTAACATACTCAACCGCCTTTTCCTGAGTTCGAAGGTTTGGGTCGTAGTTTCGAGAAACCCTCTGATACAGCAAAAAGAATTAAAATTAACAAAATTGTTACACTAAACCCTGCAGATGACATGTAAAAAATTACCTGAAGATCGTTACTCCGCTCGCGCGTAAATTCATCTGCAGAACGAGAAATCACCTTAACCCTCATACTTATAAAAGACTGAGATTATTACGTGTTTAGTTCAAGCAGATATCAAATAACTTCTGTTGCAAAGCTTCCGGTAGAGATGATAATAGTTCCGGCAGCGGCAGCAGCGGCGGCGGTGGAGGCGGCGGGAGGTAAAGAAACCGGCTCACGAGGGTTCGCAATACGGAAAGGGGTTTGGGGGTTTATGACATTCCAGTGAACAAACGAGGTAAATCGTGTGTTTGTGTTATTGGGATTGTCTTTTTGACCATTCAGCCCTTAAGCTTTCATTGAGTTGACAATTTCGGCCTCTAAACTAATTGCTTTCTTACTTGTGCCCTTATTCTTTGTTTACTCACAAATTAGTCGTGAATTACGTTAAGTTATACTCGCTCCGTCCCTAAATAAAGTTCTTATTTCTCTTTCAAGTTTTGTCCCTATATAAAGTTCTCATTTCTCAAATTTAAGGGGCCCACTTAATATAATAATATTATTGTCAATACTTTCACCACTAACTATCTCCTAAGACCACTGCCAACGGGCACCGTCTCTTCAACGCCGGTTCTCGCCGGTTTGGTGGCACCGTTGGCACGGTCTCGCCACTTTACCGCCGGTTTGAGCCAAGCCGGTTTGAGGACGAGGGGTGAGTGTGTCGCCGGTTGAATGAGTGGGTCCAAGGGGGTATTTTGTGTGTGTGTTTTGTAACGGTGAGTCCCAAAAAATTAAAGGGAAGTGGTATTGTTGGCATGGGTACGTCAGTTTAGTGTTGGTTGGAGGGTGAGCTGACGTGGCGCTGATTTGGCAACAACTGACGGTATCAGTTTGCCAAACCATTGGCACCGGTCTAAAACACTTTCTCTCTCCAATCAAACCTTATATTTTAATCAAAAGTAATACTAAATACCCCACCACTAACTATTTTCTTAAAAGTTGTGCCTGAGAGAAATGAGAACTTTATTTAGGGACGGAGGGAAGTACATTTCATGAATGGTTAAGTGTTAACCAATAATCTATTAAACAATTATTTAAACCTAAATCTAAACTGAAAATATAGGTTAATCAGCTTTTTTGATTTAGTTAACCAGTTAACAGGTTTCTTTATTCAATAATGCTTACGTATATATAAATTTAACTAGCTTCATAACCCGCCCAAATGGGCGGGTATGCCTCATAATTTATTATGTGAGAAAATACCAATATACATTACTAAAGTTAAAATTTACATAATAATGATGTACATAAATAAATGTTAAATAAAATTCGACACATGAAGAAATGTTACATAAAATTTACAAACGAAATAAGACTTCTTTGTAAACGACATTTCCTGTTGAATTAGTGTAATTCCCATCTGTGTCACAACAAATGACCTTCAATCCGTTTTTGTTCTTAACTCGTTCTCCCCTGTTTTTATAAAGTTTTAATCAAATATATATTTTTATAAATTATCTTTTTATATATAAAGATGTATGTAAGTAGTACTTACATATTATCCTCGACCACGACAGTACGTCGATATTTCATACCACTTTGGGTGGGTATCTTCACACTCTCCATAATTCCAACTACAGAGCCAATAACATCTGAAACAGAGGCAATTATATAATTTAATTATAAATAAAATGAAAATCGACCATAAAATCAGCCTAAAAATGTTGGTTTATAGATTAAAATTTTCAAGGCAGTATTGATAAGTTAAATAACATTATAATCAAAAAGTTGTACCAATAGCGTCTTTTTCAGCATAAGTACGATCGACGGACTTAATCTCAGTATAAGGTTCGAGCAATAAACTGTATAAATTTTCATCAATCTGTTCAATGCGAGTAACAGTTGTGTTGAAACCAAATGCCAATTTGAACTTATGTGGTAATAAAGGGTAATATCCAGTATTCTGATAAATTGAGAAGTCCGAGATTTCATAGCATTGGCCTTCTTTGAACAGAGGCTCGAACTTATACATGAATTCTTTCTTAATCCATATCTGAATTTGATCATTCTGCAAAATTATAATTTAATTAAAGTGTATTTTTATGGTATTTTTACCTAACACCAAATTAGATTTATGATGTATTGATTTATAATACCCGATCATCATGCAGCGCCAAGTCTAGAGAGTAAGGGTTACGGGGTTCGTTTTTACGGTGGGAATGCCAGATTGAAATACATCTCCCACGAACAGTTATGTTTCGTAACCCTGCATCTATTTGACCAATTGGTGTAATGGTTTTCTGTTTCGTGTTTTCTGAAATAAACATGTAGACGTTAGTAATTGTATATACTCAATAAAGTAAAAGGCATGTGATATTAAATACCTTGGTCTTTTCCGATATTAACTGAAGTCTGGTTTGTGTTTACAGCGGCACGAAATCTTCGGGAACCTAGAGATATTCCTGAACTTGCTAAAGGCCTCAATTTGCTACCGGATGAATTTGGTGTTTTCGGGTAATTCATCTTCCCTTTTCCCTTGTCATTGTTCGGATTCATCATGCACAGTTAATACGATTGTGGTTCATATCTTATTACGATATCTGTTAACATAACAGATTATTACGGCTTTAAAACTTTCAAAATATGTAAACTGCTTGAATTTAAAAGTCAATCAGTCATAATGACTAGGGGTGAGCAGAAAAAGAGGGTAATCGGAATCGGAACCGGAACCGTCTCGGAACCGGAGGTTCCGGATCCGGAACCTGCTAAGAGGTTCCGGTTCCGGTTCCTAAAATCATGGAACCGCCCTAAGAGGTTCCGGTTCCGGTTCTCAAAATTAAGGAACCTGGAACCGGTGGATACCCTGGAACCGACGGATACATGGTATTTTTTTATTAAAATATATATAATATATAATATATTATACATGATTAAATGAAATATATTTATGATTTATCTAAATGTAAAATACTAGTCCAAATAAAAATAAAAATTGGCCTTACTCGTTATAAATAAGTCAAAAATTGGGTGAGAGTGAGACATTCACTCGTCGTGATGTCGTATCTTTGCGACTGACTTTCAAATGAATCACATTTACTATGTTTTTGTCATTCTTATTCACTTATTTTTATATTGAACAATATTTGTAACCGTTGAATATATATATAAAATCATTAAACGTTATTTGTAATCGTTAGTTTGTCTGATTTATTGTCTTGTTTATTCAGTAAGTAATGTTAATATTTTTTGAATTTAGATATAGGTTAACCGGAACCTGCCCTGGAACCGGTGGTTCCGGTTCTGGATCCGAAAATTTAGGAACCTGTCTTCCAGGTTCCGGTTCCGGTTCCTATATCCCAGGAACCTGCGGTTCCGGTTCTGGTTCCGGTTCCAGTCGGAACCGGCGGGTACCCTGTTATGCTCACCCCTAATAATGACCGTTGACTATTTAAAGTCAAACTGGTTCAGAATAAAACAAAATATATTCTCACAATTTGAATTTAAATGTAAAGGAATACTTAAAATGTAAAAGTAAAAAAATTGTTTGACACTTTAAGCCAAATCTGTTTGATTTTTTAATAGTCAATTACTTATGTGTAACCTGTCATTTAAAAATAAATTCAAAGAAAAGAGTATGCTTTGACTGCACGTTTTGACTATTTAAGGTCAAAACAGTCAATCAGTTGACTATTTAAAGTCAAATTGATTTAATTTATAAAAATTTGTTAAATTAATCGGTTTTAAATTCTAAAAATACTTACACTTTACTTTTAAGGTCAAAACAGTCAATTACATGTTTAGACTGTTTGACTTTAAAAGTCAAACAGTCAAATTTAGTGAGCTTGAAATATTTTGACATTAATTTTAAAAATACAGTAAGTAAAGTATTAAAAACAATAAAAAAGTGTTTGAGTGATGTAACTTAGAAAAATATTTGACTGTTAATTGTAAAACTAATTTAAGAGTAACGTGATGCATGTGCTTTAAACAGTCAATCAGTTGTTTAAACTGTTTGACTTTAAAAGTCAAACAGTCAAATTTAGTGTCAAATTAATAGTATTATTTAATCAGTTTGACTATTTAAAGTCAAATTGATTTAAATTAAAAAAATAGGTTAATTAATCGGTTTTAAATTCTAAAAATACTTACAATATACTTTTAAGGTCAAAACAGTCAATTACATGTTTAGAATGTTTGACTGTAAAAGTCTAACTGTCAAATTTAGTGTTTTTATTATATTTTAAACTTTCAAAATATGTAAACTGCTTGAATTTAAAAGTCAATCAGTCATAATGACAGTTGACTATTTAAAGTCAAACTGGTTCAGAATAAAACAAAATATATTCTCACAATTTGAATTTAAATGTAAAGGAATACTTAAAATGTAAAAGTAAAAAAACTGTTTGACACTTTAAGCCAAATCTGTTTGACTTTTTAATAGTCAATTACTTATGTGTAACCTGTCATTTAAAAATAAATTCAAAGAAAAGAGTATGCTTTGACTGCACGTTTTGACTATTTAAGGTCAAAACAGTCAATCAGTTGACTATTTAAAGTCAAATTGATTTAATTTATAAAAATTTGTTAAATTAATCGGTTTTAAATTCTAAAAATACTTACAATTTACTTTTAAGGTCAAAACAGTCAATTACATGTTTAGACTGTTTGACTTCAAAAATCAAACAGTCAAATTTAGTGAGCTTGAAATATTTTGACATTAATTTTAAAAATACAGTAAGTAAAGTATTAAAAACAATAAAAAAGTGTTTGAGTGATGTAACTTAGAAAAATATTTGACTGTTAATTGTAAAACTAATTTAAGAGTAACGTGATGCATGTGCTTTAAACAGTCAATCAGTTGTTTAAACTGTTTGACTTTAAAAGTCAAACAGTCAAATTTAGTGTCAAATTAATAGTATTATTTAATCAGTTTGACTATTTAAAGTCAAATTGATTTAAATTAAAAAAAATAGGTTAAATTAATCGGTTTTAAATTCTAAAAATACTTACAATATACTTTTAAGGTCAAAACAGTAAAAAAAAAAACAGTTTTACATGTGAATAATAATACCTATCGATTGTTGATTAAACTGTATGTCTTTCAGCACTATCGTTTTCCTGCAACAAATTAAAAAAGTGTTTGAGTGGCAACAATTTAGCGGATATGATAACTGTGATTTAAACTGTATAGTTTTTTTTTGTAAATAAACAGTTATAGAATTGCAAAAAAATGATTTTAAATGTTTAGATTGAACAGTATCATAAAACACAAAAAAAACTGAATAGTAAAAAAGTTGAACATTAACCTTACTGGTGTTGATTCGAGATGAAGGGGAAGTAAATTACGCTATGAAATTTAAGGTGTTGGTTCGGGTTTATAAAGGAGATAGATGGTTATGTTGGTACCGAAAAAGATGGAATAAATTAGGCAATGATAATTACAAAAAATCGATTTTTAAATATAGTTTATAGATGGGTTATGTTGGTACCGAAAAAGATGGAATAAATTAGGCAATGATAATTACAAAAATTCGAATTTTAAATATAGTTTGGCTGTAACACAAAATCTCTTTCCAAAACACAGTTTAATTTTTAAAGGAAACGTAATCTTCGTCGAATGTAGCTGATTTGTAGGTATCTCAATATTTAATGTGCATAATTAAATCTTAAATTATGTTTGATTTGTAGGTATCTCGATTTGTGTTGAAAATAGCCATCCAATGGGTGAATTACACATGGATTTATGGACCAATCAGAAGCGAGCATACTGATGATGTGGCGAATTAAAATCTGGTCTACCTGCATATATAGGGGAAGATAACTTTAAGAGATAATTACCAAAATAACTAAAAATAATTCCCCCAAAATAGACTCGTACGACTTGTATTTCCTAAAGTAAACCGTGAGAATTGATGTTTTTTTGTGGGACTTCGAATTTTTTTTGCGTCTCGGATATTTTTTTTTGTGATCGAACCATTTTTTGTGTGATTGTTGTACAAACATACCATTTTTTGTGGTGTTGCCTTAAGTCACACCTTAAAAATATCATGGATCGTAAGGTTAATTTGAGGATGCTACCATGTCGCTTCTTACGTTTTTAAAACTTTGACTTACATTATTAGATTAATTTTTTTGTATTGGTCTAATGCCTATATAAAGTTTAATGCACCACAATTATATTTTAGTAAACATAACAAATGTTTAGCGGATCAAAATTTAATGCATCATAGTTACAGAAAACACGAGATTTGAAAATGATTTTCATTCAAAGTTATCATTGTGATGCATTACTTTAATTTTTGGTGCATTAAACTTTTAACTGTCATGTATTGAAGAAGACATGGAAATTCTTATGTTCCATTTTTTACTAACTTTTTTAGATTTTTTTTAATTTTTTTTTGGTTTCTTATTAAACTAAAAAATTAGTTTATTTTTAACCAAAATACCCTTAAATATAAATTTGACCATTAGGTTCTTTTGATGAAATGTATAGTGAAAATTGGTTTGTTTTACTCATCTTAATTTGTATATTCGGAATCCTCTCCTGTATATAATATAAATATATATATACACTAATTAATTATATAGTTTCTTTTTTATTAAAGTTTTAGCTTCATGTATACTTCAAGGCGACATTCCAACTGAAGTGTGTGGAGAGAGAAAGAGAGAGCAATTGCTGGTTGCCCCATCTGCACTCAAATACTTTCCTACGCATATTATATTGTGTATAATTATAATTATTCTTGCTAAACACTGTTTGCTCTAATCAACGTTTATCATTTAGTTTCACTTGCAGTCCCTTATGTTTGACGTAATTATCTGAACCCCTCCCTTAACTGTCAAACTTGGCGTAAATATTAGCTGTTGCATCAGATCCACTCCATCGGAACGTGATTTCGTTATTCGTTTTTGGCATTATGGCAGCTTGGTTAATCTATATGTCACGCATTGGTCTTGATATCTTTTATAGGATAGATGCGCTACAACTCTTAAGGTTAGATCGGTAGTTTTCTACTTTTGTGGCTCTTAAGAACATAGCTCGTTAGTCAAACTTTGAATATTTAATTTTGTGAATTTTCTTCTAACATATATGCAATTGAGGTTTCGTGCTTAACTAGCCATAAGGGCTCATAAATATCTTCTAGAAATCACAGGTTCGATTCTATATATATTGAACGGATTCGAACGTAAATAATTTGAAGTTTAAGGGTGGAAGTGGACTTAGCCAAGAAAGAAGACCCATAATTGTATTTATACAAAAAACAGAAAAAGTATACCTACAACATGAATATCAACATGACAAAACTTGACATCCAAGCTATCATTTCCGACCCTCTACCATCCATATATTATATTCAATACCAAGGTTGATGTCTTGATGACGTTTAACTTATTCGTATCAAGAGATTTTTAATAATATTTTACAAATACGTATCATCATGGTTTATATTTGCATATATAGCCCGATCATCAGCTCACAGTATCCATAACTAATACCAAAAACGAAAAAAAAAAGATACCGGAAAAATGGAAATGATTAATTCTCACATAGTAATTCAAAATAGGTGAAAAGGAGCCATCTACACAATAGTACGAATTAAGCACTAAAAGATAGAAGAAGAGATGAGCAGCATAAAGAATAATATACCTTCCCAAATCCTCAAGAATAAATAGGCTCGATGCACCACCCCCACATGCTATTTCTCACAACTAACTCCGCTTTCTTTTTACTCGTTATATTCTTTCAACACGTTAACCATATATATTTACATGTACTTGATCTCTGAAAACCACCAAGAGATCAAAGTAGTTGATCGATGACTTGGTGCAACGATTGTAGCGATACATCTGGCGCAATCATTAGGAAAGTGATCCCGTCATCTAACGACAACCACCTCAATATCATGGATAATAACAAAACAATGCCTTGCCCTTCTTGCGGTCATCGGATCAAGTGCTACAGAAAGGTTTTTTTTTTCGTTTCTATATAAATGATCATAAAAATTATACACTTTTGGGTCTAATTGCCATTCTTAACAGCAGGCCCGAATTCATGACCTACCAGGGTTGCCGGCTGGAGTAAAGTTTGATCCAAGTGATCAAGAACTTCTTGAGCATTTGGAAGCAAAAGTGCGCTTGGATGCTCATAATCTACATCCTTTGATCGATGAGTTCATCCCTACGCTCGAGGGTGAAAATGGAATTTGTTATACTCATCCGGAGAAATTACCAGGTAAAGTTTTAACGTCTAGTTAAGGTAGCTTATAGGACTCTAATTAATTAAAACTAATTTATAAAGTAGTGCTATTTGCCTATTCATATTCCACCTTTATGTGTTTCTTCAACAAGTTTATGTCATTACAATTGTAAATGTGGTGTGTTTGTTTACAACTTAATGGAATCATTCAGCGCTGAATGCTTAAGCATTCAGCATTCAGTGCGTTTGTTTAGCGCCTTTGAATGAAGTATATGCTGAATGGGACAACAAAAACCTGCTGAATCATTCTTTCTTAGAACGTATGCCGAATCATTAAGCTGTCAGAATTCTTATAAAAAAAGTTTCTCACATTCAAAACAAATTTTATACGAAACCTCTTAATCATTCAGACCACTGAATCATTCAGCGCTTAATCATCTTGTTCCTATCAAACAACACCTAATTAACGATCTTTAAACAAATCAGAAGCGATGAACTTTGTAAGCCTTCAACTTAAGAAATTGTCCATTTGATACTAATATTATAATCAAAACTCGGCTATTTTTAGATACAGGATATTGTAAAAAAAAAAAAGAGTACTTTCAAAATGACTTTATTTAACTCGTACCTTAAAAGCATCAGTCACATAAAATTTGTTATTAATGTCGTATAGGAGTGACTAAGGATGGTTTGATTCGCCATTTCTTTCATAGACCATCAAAAGCATACACAACGGGAACTAGGAAACGAAGAAAGGTACACTGTGAAGTCGACGGGAGAGAGACTAGATGGCACAAAACAGGGAAGACGAGACCAGTTCTTCTAAAAACAAATATCAAAGGTTACAAAAAGATACTTGTGCTCTATACCAACTACGGGAAGCAAAAAAAGCCTGAAAAAACAAATTGGGTTATGCATCAATATCATTTGGGCAACAATGAAGATGAAAAAGAAGGAGAGTTGATTGTCTCTAAGATTTTTTACCAAACACAACCAAGACAATGTGGTTCCAACGTTGTTAAGCCAAATGGTCGAAATGTACATGAAGGCACACATGGTTCTAATAATAACACCAACTTGATTCAGTATTTCAGCCCATCGCCTGTTTCATTCATACAAAATCGTGAACAAATACATGATTTAAATTTGTGCGATGGATCTTCTATTTTACCATGAGTATTGTTGGATTAAATATATAGTCTAGGGACTCAATTGTAAAACTAATATATTCAGTTGACTAAGTATACGTGGTTATAGAGGTAGGATCCGGTGATGACTCAAAAATTGGTGAGGACTGCGAGGATAATTTCCAACTAATCATTTTAAAAAATTTAGATCATTATCAGAAATTTTGGATCTCTATGAGGAAACATTTTTTTGACAATGATCCAAAATTTTTGAAAATAATCCAATTTTTATAAAATGATTGGTTGAAAATTATCCTTACAGTTCTCATCAAAATTTGAATTTTCACCCGATCTCACTTATGTGGTTATATAACTAATGGCCATAAAGAGATTTTGCCTAATTGACTAACTCTTGTAATCATTACTCATAATGCAAGATTATATTTTTTTTTCTCTAATTTCTCTCATCCTAGCTGATGTCTCTCTAAACTTGTATCATTGCTTAATCACTACACTAATCATGGACTTAACAATTCACAACTGGTATCAAAGCAAAAATCTTACAAGATCGTATCCTATTATTATTGGATATTAAGCTAAAATTTGACGAATTAAGATGGGTTTAAGTGTAATTGGTGGATAATTAATTAATTAGTGACATTTTGAAGAATTTAAGATGATTTGAATCTTGAATTCGAAGATTACTGCTAGAGTGTTAGTGATTGATTTCATATTGTTTTCTACTCCAAATTCAACAAAAAAACAAGGTAAACCCGTACAACTGAGATTGGTTTTGGTTAAAATGGGTGTTTGAATTAAAAACTATTGTTTTATCAATTTCTGGAATTACTAGAGCATATTTTTGTAAACTGATCCGATGGGATTGTTCTAAATCAAAGGCTATCATTTTATAAAAAGAATCATCAAAACGGGTTAAAATTGAAGAAGATATGAGTAATTTAGTAAAAAAAAAAAAGTGATTTGATTGTTTTCGCGCATGTATGCAGAACACCAAGATCGTTCGTGAAGGTCAAATTCAAAGAACTTATTCGCAATTCGTTTCGGGTATTCGCAATTGATTTCGGGTATTTGCAAATCGTTTTGGGTATTCACAATTTATTGGTATATTCACAACTAGCTACAAAACCCGCCCGATGGGCGGGTATGCTGTAAATTTTAGTATGTAGAAAAATGTCCAAAAACTTTATATACTTCTAAATGACATAATAATCGATAGATGTGATGATGATTTTGTACAAAAAACGGTAAATGAAGAAATGTTACATATAGTTATTTGTTTCCTTCGCTGATTGATCTTTTAAATATTTATTTGTTTCCTTGTATGTAGGATCTTTTAAATAGTTATTTGTATGTACGATCTTTTAAATAGTTATTTGTTTCCTTGTATGTAGGAAGCCGTATATGGAGCATATGAATATGAATGTAGACCGTAAGCCGTACCAGATTCGTTTGCCGTATATGGAGCATATGAATATGAATGTAGACCGTAAGCCGTACCAGATTCGTTTGTATTAGTGCAAAATGACGTGGACCAATCAGGGAATTCCAAGTGGCATTATGGACGAATAGGAATGCTTGGAATTGCCATGGTGTCAAACCCTTTTCAAATTTAGGCCTCATATATAGGGTAGGATTCTTATCAAGATTTCGTTGGATATTTGCAGTTTTCTTTGATTCATATATTCGTGATTATTCACTGTATACACTATTTTTGAGTATTTTCTAAAAAATACTTTTAGAAAAATTTCATAATTTACATTCACTCAAATTTTGAAGTAAGCTTTAAAAATCAACATAATTTACGTTTACTTAAATGAGTTGTGTTCAGGGAAATACACCCAAATTATAAAGTCCCAAGGGATAATTCACAGCCATCAATCAGATCTAATCAATGATCAAGATCATTTCATTGAATTAGACACGGAGGGGTATTATCGTCCAAGCGTCCAAAAATTGATTCAGACCTTCTTTCTCAGTCGACTTCTTTTTCAATCGCAGCTTCTTTCTTCCGCTGGATCACTCGAATTAATTTTGCGATTTCTTCAATCGAGAGCTTCAAAAATCACTCGCAAACGTCAGATCTGAATCTCAAACATCGAATCGACTGCAGCAAAACAAATCAAAAACTGCGAATCGCGTTTTTTTTATAAAATCGCAGAAATCGAACGCAGATCTGAAATCGAAATCAAAAATAACTGACGTTATCAATGAATCTGAATCCAGAGTCTGTCAGTAACAATCATACAGATAAAAGAACCGATGAATCAGGTAATAAAATTTATTTCAAGTTATCTAGATAATAGAATCACATGTGATTTGATTGCTTAGAGACAGGGGAGGTTGATAAGCGACAAATCACAAGTGATTCGCTTTACAAAATCACATGTGATTGTTTGCTCTGCCTTAGTTGACTGATTCATGTGATTTTACTAAGAGAATCACTTGTGATTTGATTGCTTAGAGACAAGGGAGGTTGATAAGCGACAAATCACAAGTGATTCGCTTTACAAAATCACATGTGATTGTTTGCTCTGCCTTAGTTGACTGATTCATGTGATTTTGCTAAGAGAAATCACATGTGATTTGATTGCTTAGAGACAGGGGAGGTTGATAAGCGACAAATCACAAGTGATTCGCTTTACAAAATCACATGTGATTGTTTGCTCTGCCTTAGTTGACTGATAAATGTGATTTTGCTAAGAGAATCACTTGTGATTTGATTGCTTAGAGACAGGGGAGGTTGATAAGGGACAAATCACAAGTGATTCGCTTTTCAAAATCACATGTGATTGTTTGCTCTGCCTTAGTTGACTGATTCATGTGATTTTGCTAAGAGAAATCACTTGTGATTTGATTGCTTAGAGACATGGGAGGTTGATAAGTGACAAATCACAAGTGATTCAATTTACAAAATCACATGTGATTTATATTCTGATTGATTATGTCAACACGCAGATTTTGATGGGAATGGCATTCCAAAACAAGTTAATTCATTGTACATGGATACACCAGGAGGATCGATATTTTATGCTCCAATTGTAGATGAGGGACTACTACCAATTATGGGGCAAAAGTTTGAAACACTTGAGGAATGTATTCAAATGTATAAAAATTATGCGTTTAAAGGAGGTTTTGACGTACTATTGTCAACACAGAAACGGACAAGGCCAGGTTTAGTAAAAGACAGATATGTTCGGTGCGATAGAGCTGGTTACCCAAGGAATGTGTCTATTGACACCCTCGATGGAGAAGAAAATGTTACAAGAATTAGAAAAACACACACCAGAAAAACAGGATGCATGGCTCATGTTAGGTTTCTTTGGGATGACCGATCAGCAAAATTTTCAATTGTTGGCTTCGAGGATAAACACAATCACGAGTTGGTTCCTCCAGAGTATATGCATCTATCTAGGCAAAGTAGAAATTTGAAGTATGCTGTACAACTGTTTGTATTCAATGCTGCAAATGCAAACATGGGGCCAACAAAAGCACATCTTCTTTATAGTAATATGAAAGGATGTGAAGAGAATGTCAATGGAACAGTTGATGATTTCAGGAATTGGAGGAGGGATTTAAATGTCTATATAAATGAAAGTGATTCACAAATGCTTGTAAATAAAATGGAAGAAAGGATGAAATACGCTCCAGGTTTCTCATTTGAATACAAGACTGAAAACAATCAATTGCACTCAATATTTTGGGCAGATGAAGTGGCAAAGTGTAACTACAAAGAATTTAGCGATGTCATGTCATTTGATGCAACATATAGAACAAACAGGTAAACTACTAATTTAAAATCACATGTGATTCATAAATATATCACATGTGATTTTGAAATAACATTTTCAGAAGTTGTTTATTAATAATAAAATCACATGTGATTTATAGGTACAACCTCATGTTTGTGCCCTTCACTGGAATAGATAATCATCGTAGGCGTGTGACTTTTGCTGCGGGATTGATAAAAGATGAAACAGCAGAGACTTACACGTGGCTTCTTAACTCATTCATGAAGACTTTTAAGAAAGAGCCAATTATGGTTGTAACAGACCAGGATAAATCTATGAAGAAAGCTATTGACATTGTATTTAGGACTGCTAAGCATAGACTTTGCATGTGGCATATTACTCAAAAGTTGCCAGCAAAGGTATTAACAAGTCATTACATTATAAAATCACATGTGATTTGCATACATATTCTTGAATCACTAAATCACATGTGATTCGTATTAATTATAGTTAAGATCACATGTGATTTGTTATAGAATCCCCTGTTTTTTGAAAAACTCTGTTTTACATTATAAAATCACATGTGATTTGCATACATATTCTTGAGTCACTAAAAACACATGTGTTTCACTGTATCTACTGAATCACATGTGATTCGTATTAATTATTATAGTTAAGATCACATGTGATTTGTTATAGAATCCCCTGTTTTTATGAAAAACTCTGTTTTACATTATAAAATCACATGTGATTTGCATACATATTCTTGAGTCACATGTGATTCGTATTAATTATAGGTAAGATCACATGTGATTTTCTTAAACATATAGAATTTATGGTCCCCTATAAATTATGATATAGGTACATGATGCAATTCCGGGAATTGAATTAGAAGCTGAAAGAGATTTCAAAAGCAGATTTGATAAAATTGTTTGGAAAGAGATTTCAAAAGAGACTTTAGTTACAAGGATGATTTATGAATTCAAGAAACTAAGGAGTTAATTTCCAATCCTCCTATGTTTACCGAATTGCATAAAAGGCAAGACTAGAATATGTTCTAGATTGTTGCAAGAACAATATCTAGCAAAGACAAAAGTAATAGTATTCCTAAATACTCGTCTTATGTCTTTAGTTTAATAGAAATGATTGGTTTAGTGATAAAGTTACAATTAAGGTTGTAAGAATCATTAAGTAATCAACACAAACGAAAGGAATAAGTAATGATCCAGTAATAATTCAGTATCTATGTCCAGTGAGGAATAATACATGAATTAGTATCATTTTTATTCAGACTTTGTATGTTTTACAAGATCCACGAATAAAAGTATATTTATTCAAGAAGACACAAAATCCGTGACTACTCGTCTTGGTGGGAATCTCGATGGGACGTTAACGTCATCGCGGTATTTGGTGGTAGATTCGAAGTTCTTCGAAGATAGCTACACAAGTTTTGTGTAAACCAAATATCGGTGATATTCTGTTGGAGCTCGACGAATATTGGATTGACCACCGTGACAATACTTCGTGGTTGAAAAGTTCAAAAGTATTGTTCACTAGGATTGTCCTTAAGCCTGAGGTATTTGGTTTAGGATACAATGACTAATGTGCTTTGGTTCAACTTAGACAATACTGAAATACGTTTGTCATACGAGGCGATACTGGGTACAAAGGAAGTTGTATTTTAAATCGAAATATACAAGATGGTAATTGCACCTCCTTTTTAGGAGAGATATTTATAGGTCCTTTGACGTGATGATATAACTGAAAGTGCATGGCCATGCCCAAACGAACTGATTTGTTCTTTTTCGTTTATCACAACAGTTTGAATCAAGAAGTCATGAAATGATTTCGAATACAGGAGTTGATAATTTCTACCATGCTCGTATTCGTTATCACAAATATCGTGCTGCAAGGGATGAGCCTAACATAGTTTGCCCAAGAAGTAGAGACAGAGTGTTCTTTACTAGGAGACGCTATTAAAGAGTTTTTCATAAACCATACCTGGGTTACGTAAGCTGTTTTTATGGGGTTGGTTACCTACATGCCCATCTAGAAGGCCACTGTAGCTCGTATCATTAAGACAAAGGTTACAGACTTGCACAAGTGGGAGTCTGAAGGAATTATGTGCACAGTCAGTCAACCTATGATGATACATCCATGCCTACGAAACACTTAAGGGTCACACCGGTGAGTGCATGTAATACGAGCAAGATAAGCAATGATACTACGAAGAGGAATGATTCATAATAGTCATTATGAATCA
Source organism: Calendula officinalis (assembly GCA_963853835.1). Taxonomy (NCBI): domain Eukaryota; kingdom Viridiplantae; phylum Streptophyta; class Magnoliopsida; order Asterales; family Asteraceae; genus Calendula; species Calendula officinalis. Next base: position 17,538,799 of record OY970822.1, on the reverse strand, counting down.
GTTAAGTATTAAGTTAAGTTTAACTTATTACTAGATTAGTTTAACTAACTAATTAATACAAGTAGTTGTACATTTACTAGTTGAGTAAATATACAATGTGTTAATTATAGATTATCCATGATATGATTTAAAGCTAGTAAATCATATAGTAATTGGATAATATTGTTGTATAAATTATATAAAGGTTATTATATAATTAACTATTAGAAGTATAAACACAAGTATATAATTCGTGTATATGGGTACCGAATTATTAGTGTGTTAATACTAGACATTTAGTAGTTAAGTGCAACAATAATAAACTAGTTAAACTATAAGGGTTTAAAGTGTAAGAGATAAGTTTAATTAAGAGATTAATCTTAATTAAACTAGGAGGAATTAAATGAAACTTATTCTATTATAAATAGAAGGCTTAAGGTTTCATTTAAACCTAATAATAATCATTCTATTCCCTTACACACCTCACGAAACCCTAGCCCTCCCTCTCCTTGGTTTCGGCCGAGAACAAGATCAAGGGAAGAACACAAGTCTTGTGTTCTTCGTGTTCTTCGTTCGTTCTTCGTGTTCTTCAAGTTTTGAAGAACAAGTTCATTGCTTAGATCAACTAGAAGATCGCTCGATTTGTTCATCATCAGTGGATCAATCTTAAGCAATCAACAATGTATGTTTTGGGAAAACCCTTTACTCCCTTCTCCCTCTTGGACGAATTTCGGCCAAAGAACCCTAGGGTTCTTTGGTTGATGGTCGACGAATACACACAAGCAATGTGTGTGTTCGAGTTCTTCGTACAAGGTTTCTTTCTTGTTAACCTAATCTAGAATTCCAACATCCCAATCCTTTAGGATTTAAGGATTAGGTTTAATCCCAGTTCCGCATTTTGGGATTAAATCAGCTAGTTAGTTTTAACCGGTCAAGAACAAGTTCATGTTCTTGGTCAGTCATGGTTCGAACTCGTGTACTAGGTGGTCGACCCAAGTGGTTGATCAGTCGCATGGTGCGTAGTAAATCCCAACATGTTTGACATTAGATCAACTTGGATACCTGCATATTTTATTGAAACCGAAATGTTTGGTTTAATGAGAACAACTTCAAGGTCTGAAAGTGAGAATGCATTTTTTTCAAACTTCATTAAACAAGGAACAAATCTAATAAATTTTATGGGGAGCTTTGATTCAGCAATGTTGAAACAGAGGTCAAAGCAAGCAGAAATGGATGCAAAGACCATCAAAACTACTAGAAAGTTGTGCACCAAACTGAAAATTGAAGAGCATGCATCAAAATTGTACACAAATACAATATTTGAAATCATTCAAAAGGAGATAGAAGCAGCTATATATAATTGTTCATTACATAACATGAATACAGAGGAGGATTGTCAGATTTCTATTGTTAACGAAAACTCAAAGGAAAAAGAATGTGATCTTCAATACAAGGTATAATTACTAAACAAAAATTGATTTCTACAACAGAATCACATGTGATTGTTAATAAAATCACATGTGATTGTGTGTTGAGTCACATGAGATTGTTAATAAAATCACATGTGATTGTGTGTTGAATCACATGTGATTGTTACTAAAATCACATGTGATTGTGTGTTGAATCACATGAGATTGTTAATAAAATCACAGGTGATTGTATGTTGAATCACATGAGATTGTTACTAAAATCACATGTGATTGTGTGTTGAATCACATGTGATTGTTAATATAATCACATGTGATTGTGTGTTGAACCACATGTGATTGTTAACTTACTAACATTGAAACTATTTTTTCTGATTCCAAAGGACTCTATAATCAGAAGGATGGATTATTAGGGTGTAGTTGTAGACACTATCTTAGATTTGGACTCCTATGCCGACATTCTTTTTGGGGTTTGAAGAATTCCAATATTGATAAAATCCCTAATCAATACATAATGAGACGTTGGAGAAGAAACATAATACCACCTGAATTAAGAGCAAGAAGAAACAGATATGGCAATGAGAATGTAGGAGTTCAAAATTTGGTTAATGAAATTACATCTGTTTTTGAGGATTCCGTGGAGCTGTTTAGCACTGATGAAGAAAAGCTCAAATCATATCTAGAAAAACTGAAATTGTTGAAGTCTGAAATTGAAATTGATATGCCAAAACAACCTTCAAAAAACAAAAAGGTTACTATAGAGAAATTTTACGGTCCTCAGCCTGATCCTAATAATTTAGGAAACCCAAGTCTTGGAAAATACAAAGGATGTGGAAGAGATAAACGATTAATGAGTGGTAAAGAAATAGGAATTACAGAAAGCAACAAGAGGAAAATAATCTGTGGAAAATGTAAAAAGACAGATCACAATACCAGGACATGTGATAGATATCATGAAAAGCTAAAACAAAAAGAACAAGAGGAAAAAGTAAAATCTGAAGCCGCTGTGAACAAGGAGTGAAACAATTCTTACACTTTGAATTTTTTGCTTGATTAAAAGAATCTGTAACACTTTAGAAATACTATATTTGAATAAAGATTTTTTAGAATTTTGTAATACAGAACTATCTCATTTAAAATAGAAAAAGAATCACATGTGATTCTTGATAACAATCACATGTGATTGTTAACAATCAAGGGCAGAACAACAATTACATAAAAGAGAATTTAATAATCACATGTGATTTCTACAGTAAAAATCACATGTGATATGAAATTGAATATGAAGTGCATAAAAACATTACTCGGAAAGTAAAAAATCACAAGTGATTTCAAATACAGGATCACATGTGATTTGTTTGCTTAAAAATAAAGTGCAGAAAAACACAGTAACATAAGTGATTTATTATCTATCACTTGTGATTCTACACACAATCACATGTGATTTTATTATTAAAAAATAGAGTTTTTATTATAAAACGAGTACTCTATATAAAATAACAAAATAACATGTGATTGGAAAAGAGAATAAAGTGAACAAAAACAGAGATATTTGGTTTAGTACTAAATCACAAGTGATTTTAGCATTCTATACATTAATACATAAAAAGCATCAAAAAGTGCATCATTACTAAAAATCACCTGTAATTGTAAGTATGTTAACAAAATACCATAGGACCACATGATACATCAGTTCTAAAATTCAAAATAAGGATAACACAAACTAAGCACAAATTGTTTGAAAATGAACATTGTTTATGCAGAATTAAAAAAGTTTCACAAACATTAAAGATTTATCTGACGTCTCGACTTGATCTGATTTTATGAGCTTCAAGTATCATCTGTCTGATTTCATCCTTGGAATGTTGATTGAAAAAAATTGAAGCCTCATCAATTATCTTTTTTGCAAAGATGTTAAGCTCATGAGTTAAAATCTTGCTTGCAAAACGCATCCTTAGCTTGTTAAGAACCAACTGTTGTTTAGAAATATCTGAGGGCATCCCTATATCCCATGAATTGTCAGATTGACCTAGATATAACTCCATGTGCAACATCAGAAACACACCACAATCAACAAAATTTTGGTCCGAAAACCATGGCATCTTCAATCTCTTAACAGATAACTTTGATACGGCATCAGCAACTTTATGATTTTTCTTTTGAAGATGCTTCGAGAAACAATATTGCTACAAATAAAAGATTTAATTAAAGGAACAAAATATAATAATTTTAAATAAAAAAATAAGTTTGATATACAACTTACAACAAAGCATGATATTCTTTTGTATCTTGAATTAAAATTGCCTCCAGTTAAGTTATCAATGATCAGAAACTTTGGATTACTTCTAATGTCAAACACAAATGTATAGAAATGTGATTCATAATAAATTGGGAAGAAAACCTGAAATAAATATAAATGTAAAAAAAAATACAAATCATTAGAACTACAGAATATATGATTGATAATGAAATCACTTGTGATTTGATAAGCTATATATACTCCCCTGTTTCATGAAAACTCTGTTTTACATTACAAAATCACATGTGATTTTGATATGCATATAGACCCCAATATTTATTGAAAACACTATTCTACAGAATAAAATCACATGTGATTTTGTTATGCATAAAAACTCCACTGTTATGCAAAAGACTCCACTAAAATCACATGTGATTGAATCAACAGTTGTAATATTCAGAATCACATGTGATTTCAATACAATATGCTTTGGAAAAATGTTATCGATCACATGTGATTCAAATACAAAATCACATGTGATTGTTAATAAAATCACATGTGATGTGATTTAAAAAAAAAAAACTCATTACCAAATCATAATTTCTGAATGATAATTTATCTTGATCATCCCCAAGAAACACCGCTAGTTTTTCTGAAAAATTTTTATATCTCTGGAACTTTGAAACTTTGCAATCAGGTTCTAAATCACTGTTTTGCTGTTCAATAAAAGATAAATTAATAATCAGAAAAAAATATAAAAATATAATGAAAATAAAAAATTAATAAAACTTACAAATAGACAGGTTTGCATAAAAAGTCTTCTAGGAGCAGAGGGATTTTTATACTTTTCTTCATAGTTTAAAATGTAGGCTCATGTATCAATAACAGATGCCTCAAGAAACAATCCCGGGCACAAAGTCTCTAGTCCCAAACGATCACCAAAACACGGATCATTAAAAGCCTAAAAGATAATAGATCTATTTTGAAAGAAACAAAACAACACAACATTAGCCACTTAGAATTAAAAAAAAATTATTAATTATGATTAACTAATTTTAAGAAGTGAACAAACTAACCCAGAATCACCCGTCATGCAAAACAAATGTGAAGCAACTGCATATTCATTATTATTCAAATAAGAACGACAAGAAGTCTTCTTATTAATGTAAGGTGACCTCAAAACAACTGTTGGTTTTTTAGTCTTTTAAGTATATTGTTTGTTGTAACGGCCTTTTCACTTGCAGCTTGACATAAAGCATCCAACGTCTCAGCATTCTCGGACCACCAATCATCATCAATATACTCTTCTGGAACAACCACATCTTCCTTCTCAATAGGCTGATCTACAACATCAGCTTTTTCAGAAACAACACCAACACCTTCATCTTTCTTCTCAACAGAAACATCATCACGAACAACATCAGCTTCATCTTCCTTCTCAACAGACACATCCTCACCAACAACATCATCATTTGGAGAAACATCAACATCAGCTTGGCTCTCAATAATAGGAGAGAAAACAACATCTGAAACATTCTGAGCCATATCTACATCTTCACACACCAACGATTCCAAATTAAAGACTCTTTTAAATTCTGATTTTATATAATTATACGCAACATTCCTCTCAGGGAATTTTTCATCAGCCCTATCAAAAATCTCGTATGCTAAATCTTTATGTTTGTTTAAGAATTCCTACAAAGACATAAACGATGAAGTTAAATTCACAAAGTGAATCAAAAAGAAACAGCAGTTCTAATATTCACAATCACATGTGATTTTAACAAAAAATCACATGTGTTTAACAATAAAAAAATGACATGATGGATAAACAGTTTAAAAATACGATTTCAATCACATGTGATTGAAAAACTATTTTAAATCACATGTGTTTGACAAAATATAATTTAAAAACAATTTTATCAATCACATGTGATTCAAACACTAAGATCACAAGTGATTGAAACAGCAGTTGAAATATTCAGAATCACATGTGATTTCAATACAAATATCACATGTGATTCAAATACAAAATCACATGTGATTGAAGCAGGAAATGAAAAATGTTATCAATCACATGTGATTCAAACACTAAGATCACATGTGATTTTATTAAAAATCACATGTGATTCAAATACAAAATCACATGTGATTGAAGAAGGAAATGAAAAATGTTACCAATCACATGTGATTCAAATATAAATATAATTTGAATACCTTTTTTGATACATATTCAGGACTCTTATTTACATCAGGATTTAAGAATCCTTCATCATCATTTTCGTTATCTTCAAAAGGAGGTAATAGATCAAGTGAACCGAAAGAACCCAACTCCAATTCTTTTAGCTCCCGGGAACCCAAAAATCCCTTCCAATTCTTAAAAATTGGACGTTGCCGAACAACGGGAAGAGAATCAAGTTTTGTTCTATCGCAATACAAAAGCTACAAAAATAAATAAGAAACAACATAATATTAATAAACAAGTTTTTTAAATATATATAACAAAACAAAACAAAAAAAAAAAGAATATACTTACAGTCAAAAAAGTGTTGGGTCCACAGTAAAAGTTTTTCTCAACTTTCTCCCTATCCCAAGTTTTCTTACTGATTTTAGCACAGTCAAGAACAAACAAACACCAATCCAGCGAACTAACATCAACATCTCTTGAGACATAATTCAAAACATCCAGTTTTACTGTCCCATTTCTATCACAAGATGCCATTGTATTAGCAAATAACATCAGTATATTCATCTTAAATACATGATCAGGAGCAGAAACTGAATTTTTAATTTGAAATGTAATGTTAGAAGGCCTAATCTCTTTATCTGCCGGAAACTGATCAAGCCATTCCTTAATAAAACAGGGATCAGATTTACACGATAATGATTGAATACTAGTACCACCTTTTGGAATACCAAAAACATCATGAACGGCATCAACATCGACAGGTATGTCTCCTTTATCAGTTCTAATCACCATATCCACAGGGTCAAACCTATCAACAACGTAATAACACAATCTCCCCGGAAGCTTTTGTATGTCAAACCCTATCAAAGAACCAAAACCAAAACTTTTGACTAATTCTTGTTGAGCAGAAGACAAAGAATTCATAACTTCGGATAGTTGATAAGGAGTTGTCCTAGTTCGAATTGATCTAAGTGTGTTAGCCATGGATATGTTTTCATCAGTAGATTTTTTTTTCGTTTTTTCGGTTTTGGATTTATTTTAGATTTAGAAATTTTTGCTTTTTTCGAAATAGGATTTTTGATTTTGTTGGATGATATAGTGTGACAACTCGATATTTCTGGTATGTAACCTCATTTCATTTCTAGAACTTTCCTTATTTAGAAAGTTTCTACTTATAGACATTTCTATTTTTGGCATTCCTTATACACAACAAACATACATATTTTACACCATACATTAGTGTTTAATTATTTTAGTCAACACAACATTATTACTTTCTTATGGTGACACAATTTGAGCTAAAACAATTCTAAAAACAATAAGTTTCCCGGTTAAGCAATAAACGTAACAAACTAACTTAAACGTGACTCGAATTGAACGATGGTTTAAACCCGACATCTTGCTCATTTAACCGACCACTAGGTGGCCGGTCTAGACCCTTGCTCGATCATACCCATCTCGGCCGAACACTCCTAGTGGTGAGAATTGGTTTCTTTTGATCTTATCTTGATCCCTATCCATCCAATCTCAAACCAATCATAATTGGATTCAAATACTTGTACCTCACCCTATAAATACCATCTATTAGTAAAACCCTAATCCTTTTTACCCTCTTGGAAGCCGTCGACCATCACCATCATCCCTCCTCCTTGTTCGTCCGAATCCCCAAGCAAACCCGAAGCTTTTGGTGTGTTCTTGATCTTGTTCGTCCCAAATCTCGAAGGTATGATACCGGATCCTTCTTGTTTGTTTTCTCTTTGATTATTTCGGTCTTTAGCTTGAACCCGAGACCATGGCCAAGGCCATTTGGTCTCGGCATAAACCCTAGTATGCATAACCCGTAGCATGCTTGCATGTATATATCGATTATGTACGTGTTTTGATCGGTTTGCTCACTTGTTGTTGATTGATTCATGATTTATTGCTAGATCCGTATGTTAGGTCCATAGATCTCATACTCGAACCCTAGATCTTGCTAGATATGACCGAAGCACCTTAGATCTAGAACCCATGACTCGATCTAGCCGAACCTAGCCACAAACCCGTAGGGTTTTGGCCATTCGGCCAACCCTAGGTCAAACCCTAGGTCAAACCCTAGCCGAACCCTAACCCTAATTAACATTCATGGTTGACTTTTGACCTAGACTAGCTAGATTTGACTTTTGTTGACCGAATAGTATTCTAGATTTAACCCTAGAACCGGATCCCTAACCCTAACCGAAATCTAGAAACCCTAGTTGACTTTTGTTGACTAATTTTGACCAATGTTGACCAATAAGTCAAACCGGGTCAAGGCCGGATCTTGACCCAAACCGTGGACCCAAACCCGAATAACCAATCGGGCCAAGGCCCGTACTTGGCCCATATCGATCTACTTTAGTCCATCGGGCCCAAACTTTGATTGGCCCATTAGTATCCAAGCCCATTTGGACCAAAGCCCAAACCTTTGGCCCATACCCAACCAAGCCGAACCCAATTGGGCCAAGCCCAATTCATGGCCCAACCTAAGTGGACCTAGGCCCAATAAGAGGCCCAAGTGGCCCAACCCATTAAGCCCATTAGGCCCAATAGGCCCAATCTAGGCCCAATAAGCCTAACCCAAGCCCATTTCATTTCATTTCATTTCGAAGCCCGTTTCATTTCATATCATTTCATTTCGAGAATCATTTCATTTCATGTCATTTCATTTTGGAGCCTATTTCATTTCATTTTATAAAACCCAATGCATTTCATTTCATTTCATTTTATTAATCCAAGTTCATTCGATGTCACAAAACATATAACATAACATTTAACGTATATCATATATCTTATATCGTATATAGTATCGTCTGTGTTAGCTTAGTCTAATCAATAGTTAAATCATTTAGGAAGCTAGGAGTCTCCCGAGGATTCCTCTGTCTTAAGCCTCTTGTTACTAAGCTTTGCCAGGTGAGTCCACAGACCCCTTTTACTCTTTTAACTGTTTTATAAACTTTGGGGTGGAAAACATAAACACAATTGCTACTATTTTACTATGACTGTACAACATCGTTACATTTTCATTTATCGCGTTGGCATGACAAACAATTATTATACCGGACTAAGGTTACCAGCAATCATTAACTAGTGGATCTAGACCATGGATATGCAGATAGTACTATTGGCTGACACTCATCCTCCCAACGAACGTTTGATCATTACTTGGTTTATCCAAGACATCTCCGGGAGTGTATATCCATAAAATAACATAACATACTGGAGTTGAAGTGTTGATTGTGGACTTAGGGGTTGGTATATTAACTCAATAGACTAGCTACCTGTTGGGGATAACAGTTCATGCGATGTCAAACACAACATTTTGTTCAACACTTTTTCATAAACATAACTAGTAGTTGTATACATCCTACAACTATACTAAACATTTTCATACTTACTACTCATATCATATGAGTGTTGAACCTTATACATTTTCAGTTATAAACCATTTTCATAACAAACATTTTGAGTAGCAAATCACTTTACTCTTAACATAAACATTAACCCTGTGGATTCACTCAACATTATTGTTGACCCTTTTACTATTTATGTTTTTCCAGGTAATTAGGTGCAGTGGAGTTTGGAGGATATGAGCATTGGGATTGTCGTGAGCCATGATTAAAACATTAAGTTTACGAACAATCATTTCTTTTCAAACAATTTCTATTTTAGGAAACTTGCTATTTTTGGAAACTTTCTACTTTTGGAAAGTGAAACAAACCTTTATTTTTCGTTATTGCGTGGTTGTTTGTTTACTTAATTTTTGCTATGCTGTCATGAACGTTACACCTCCGTTCTTCCGCAAAACATTTTAAATGAAGTAAAACTCATTTTTGGCGGGGTGTGACAGAGTGGTATCAGATCTTAAGTTATAGTGAATTAGCAAGCCTAGTCTATAACTACAAAAGATTTTTGGGAAAAATAAACATTTTTATAAAATCAAAATAATCATGGCATGCTCAGTCTCATATCCTGAAGTTCCATTGTTCTTAGTTTAGAACATTTGCCTTAGTTAGTATTGCCTTAGTGTTATAGCTAGCATATGTCAGTAAGCCTTACAACTTCATAATCTAATAGACTTTTATGCGTCGTGTTTAGTAGAATGTCGTCAGCAAGTGTTATTAATATTTCGTCAGAACCAGAGTACGACAGTGATCAGAGTACCGCCACGTCTAGAAGACGTGCTACGCCTCATCCGTCTCCCAAACCAGTGTTTACACCGACGCCTTTCCCAATATCGTCAGCAGATTGGTTTTCATCCTACTCAGCCTCCTATCCCGGTGTATCCCAATGGACCCCCTGACCTCAAGCCTGGAGAGCGTCCTTATCTCTATCGACTGGTGAAGGATGGTGAACTCTACATGACGACAAGAAAACGACCAGCAGCTAGAAGAAGATGATTAGTCATCTACCTATCGTCTATATTTGTTTTTCTATTATTAAATTTTATGTTTAGCTATTTCAGTATTTTTGTTCTTTAGTATTGGCAAATATGCCCTACTTATAAAACTATTATGTATTAGGAATGTGTTTAATAAAAGTGATATTTTAGTAATTTCTATTGTTCTTATAATTGTATTTTCTATATGTCTCTACTACTACTATTACGCCTATTGTATATCTACTCTTTGATCCCTATTTCATATTTCCCTTATAGTCCTCCTATATTATTCATCTCTTAAATTTCTTATCATTTGTATCAGCAATTTATCAATGGCTCGAGGAGGAAACGCTGAGACTGTCGAACAAATGGTGGAACGCCGTATCGCTGAAGCAATGGCTCAAATGAACGCTGCAAGAGGAAATGCCGCTGGTGCATCTAATGTGGGAAACAACGGTATATTATACGACTCCATGAAAGAAGATTCATTATTTCTATCTTATTTTACTTATTACTCATTTTCTTTCCTTATTTATTTAAACTTCAGATCCCCATCGTCAAGGTCAATCCTATAAGACCTTTACGTCCTGTCATCCTCCGACCTACTCTGGATCTGAAGGTGCTATTGCTATCATCCACTGGATTGAGAAGGTGGAATCCATTTTCAGTGTTATTCAATGTGCCCCTGAGAATATGACGAAGTTTGCTGCTAGTACGTTGTCCAAGGAAGCGTTGTCCTGGTGGAATTCTCAAGTGCAAGTCTTAGGTCGTGCAACTGTTGATGCTATGACTTGGGATACGTTCAAGGATCAGTTAACTCAAAAGTTTTGCCCAAGGAGAGAGCTACAAAAAGTTGAGGTGGAACTATGGAATCTGTCCATGGTTGGATCTGATATTGTTACCTACACAACTAAGTTCCAAGAACTTGCTCGTCTCGTTCCTCATTTGGTTACTCCTGAATTCAAGCGTATTGAAAAGTATCTTCAAGGTCTTCATGATCTTATTCGTACTCATGTTATTGCTTCTGAACCGACAACATTCGAAGATGCTGTGAATCGTGCAACAAGGTTGACTGATGATGCAATGAGAAGTGGATCGTTCAAAGACAAGCTAGTGGTGTCTAGCAAATCTACTGATAATGTGAGCAATGAAAATGGAAAGCGTTCCTATGACAACAAACGTGATCACAAAGGGAACAAATATCAAAAGACTAAGAATTATGCAGCCTCTACTCAGAACAACAATCGGTCTAATTCAGAATCTAAGTTTTATGCTGGAAGCAAGCCCTTGTGTAACAGATGTAACTGGCATCATGATGGTCAGTGTGAGAAATGCTTCAAGTGTGACCGCTGGGGTCATAATTTCAGAAAGTGTTCGTCCAACAATCCTCCTAAGAATCCTGTCTGCTACGAGTGTGGTGATTCTAACCATTATCGTAATCGTTGCCCTAGACTTCAGAACAACAATAACCAGAATGGCAACAACAACAATGGCAATCGTAATAACAATCGTAACAACAATCGCAATGCCAGCAACAACAATGATCGTCAAAATGGTCGTGGTCGTGCATTTGTTATGAATGCTCAAGAAGCTCGTGAGAACCCTGATACCGTCACTGGTACGTTTATCGTCAACAATCATTTTGCTTCTATTTTATTTGACTCGGGAGCCGACCTGAGTTTCGTATCGACCGACTTTAAAAGTTTCTTAAATCTAGATCCTGATCGTTTGAAGGTGAATTATGAAATCGAGTTAGCAAATGGCAAAGTTGTTAGGTCTAGTGAAGTTTTTAAAGGTTGTAAGCTTGACCTAGATGATCACATTTTTGATATAGACCTTGTGCCTGTAGAACTAGGTAGTTTTGATATCGTCATAGGGATGGATTGGTTGTCTAAAAACCGTGCTGAAATAATATGTTACACCAAACAAATCCGAATTCCCTTATCCAAAACAGAAACATTAATAATTCAAGGTGAACAAAGAAACAGAAACATAAAAATCATAACTTCTATGAAAGCTCAAAAATATCTTCGTAAAGGATGCCAAGCCTTTCTTGCTCATGTCGTTGACACTAAGTCCAAAGATAGTAAGATTGAGGACATTCCTATTGTTCGTGAGTTTCCTGGTGTATTTCCTAGTGAATTGCCTGGACTGCCGCCTCAGAGACAAGTTGAATTTCGTATTGATCTGATTCCAGGAGCCGCACCTATGGCGCGTTCTCCTTATCGTCTTGCACCGTCTGAAATGCAAGAACTTTCATCGCAATTACAAGAACTTCTTGATCTTGGTTTCATTCGACCGAGTTTCTCGCCCTGGGGAGCTCCGGTCCTTTTTGTTAAAAAGAAAGATGGTTCAATGAGAATGTGCATTGATTATCGTGAGTTGAACAAAGTAACAATTAAGAATCGATATCCTCTTCCCCGTATTGATGATCTATTCGATCAACTCCAAGGATCGAGTTTCTATTCCAAAATCGATCTTCGCTCTGGTTACCATCAGTTAAAAGTTCGTAATGAAGATGTGCCCAAAACTGCTTTTAGAACTCGCTATGGTCATTATGAATTTTTGGTAATGCCATTTGGTTTGACCAATGCACCTGCTGTGTTTATGGATCTCATGAACAGAGTGTGCAAACAGTATCTCGATAAATTCGTTATCGTCTTCATAGATGATATCCTTATCTATTCGCATTCTAGAGAAGAGCATGAAGAGCACTTAAGAATCATTCTTGAGTTGTTGGAGAAAGAAAAGTTGTACGCCAAGTTGTCCAAGTGTGAATTTTGGTTGCGTGAAGTCCAATTTCTGGGTCATATTATCAACAAAGAAGGTATTCACGTTGATCCTGCAAAGATAGAAGCTATAAAGAATTGGGAAGCTCCGAAGACCCCAACTGAAGTGAGACAATTCCTTGGTCTTGCTGGTTACTATAGAAGATTTATAGAAAATTTCTCAAGGATTGCAAAGGATTTGACGGTGTTAACACATAAGGATGAGAAATTTGTCTGGGGTGAAAAGCAAGAATCAGCCTTCCAATCTCTAAAATCTAAATTATGTTCTGCTCCTATTCTAGCTCTCCCTGAAGGAACCGATAATTTCGTGGTGTACTGTGATGCTTCGCACCAAGGGCTAGGTTGTGTATTGATGCAACATGACAAAGTGATCGCCTATGCCTCTCGACAACTGAAGAACCACGAGAAGAATTATACAACTCATGATCTTGAGTTGGGTGCAGTTATATTCGCGTTGAAGATTTGGAGACATTACCTCTACGGTACCAAGTGCACAATATTTACCGATCACAAGAGTTTGCAACATATCTTCAATCAGAAAGATCTCAATATGAGACAGCGTAGATGGATAGAATTGATGAATGACTATGAATGTGAGATTAAATATCATCCTGGTAAGGCTAATGTGGTAGCTGATGCCTTAAGTCGGAAAGAGCAACCTAAACCTCGTCGTGTTCGAGCCCTTCCAATCTCCGTTCGTTCTAATCTATCTTCCCAAGTTCATGAATTCCAAATTGAAGCCTTGAAGGTAGAGAACATCAAGAGTGAAACTCTACGTGGTATGGAGAAGCAGTTGGAAGCAAAGGTGGATGGAACTCTTTATTTTATGGATCGTTTATGGGTTCCAAATTTTGGAAGTGTTCGCAATGTTATCTTGAATGAAGCTCACCGATCCAAATATTCTATTCATCCTGGTGCCGACAAGATGTATAAAGATGTCAAAGAGTTATATCGGTGGCCAAATATGAAGAAAGAAATCGCAGTTTATGTCAGCAAATGTTTAACTTGTGCTAGAGTGAAAGCAGAGAATCAGAAGCCTTCCGGTCTTCTACAACAACCAGAGATCCCTGAATGGAAATGGGAAGAAATCTCTATGGATTTTATAACCAAATTGCCTCGAACATCTAATGGTCATGATACAATTTGGGTAATTGTCGATCGATTGACCAAATCAGCTCACTTCATTCCTATTAAGGAAACTGATCAAATGGAGAAGTTAACAAGAATTTATTTAAAGGAAGTTGTATCTCGGCATGGTGTGCCAGTCGCGATCATCTCGGATCGTGATAGTCGCTTTAGGTCTCGTTTTTGGCAAACGTTGCAAAAATCTCTCGGTACTCGCCTCGATATGAGTACTGCCTATCATCCCCAAACAGATGGGCAGACTGAAAGAACAATTCAAACTTTGGAAGACATGCTGAGAGCATGTGTTATTGATTTTGGTGGAAGTTGGGATTCTCATCTTCCGTTAGCTGAGTTCTCGTATAATAATAGTTATCATACAACTATTAAGGCCGCACCGTTCGAAGCCCTGTATGGAAGAAAGTGTCGTTCGCCACTTTGTTGGATTGAAATTGGTGATCGTCAGATTACTGGTCCTGAGATTCTACAAGAAACGACTGACAAGATTTTTAAAATCAAAGATCGCATCAAGGCTTCCAGAGATCGACAAAAGAGCTATGCTGATAATCGTCGAAAGCCTTTAGAGTTCGCTGTTGGCGACCACGTTTTGCTAAAAGTAGCACCTTGGAAAGGTGTTGTACGTTTTGGTAAGAAAGGAAAGCTAAGTCCTCGTTATGTTGGACCATTTGAGATTCTTGAAAGAATCGGTGCTGTTGCCTATCGCCTTCGTCTTCCTAATGAGCTCAGCAATGTTCACAACACATTTCATGTTTCTAATCTTAAGAAGTTTATTCATGATCCTTCGCTTATCGTCCATACTGAAGAAATCATCATCGACGACAAACTTCATTTCACTGAGGAACCAATTGAAATATCTGACTGGAAAGAGCAAAAGTTGCGAAGAAGCAAGATCAAAATTGTCAAAGTTAGATGGAACTCCAAAAGAGGTCCTGAATTCACGTGGGAACGTGAGGACCAGATGCGAAAGAAATATCCTCATCTTTTTCTCGTTGTCTCTCCTGTTCGTTCTTCGTCTTAAATTTCGGGACGAAATTTCTTCAACCAGGGGAGAATGTGACAACTCGATATTTCTGGTATGTAACCTCATTTCATTTCTAGAACTTTCCTTATTTAGAAAGTTTCTACTTATAGACATTTCTATTTTTGGCATTCCTTATACACAACAAACATACATATTTTACACCATACATTAGTGTTTGATTATTTTAGTCAACACAACATTATTACTTTCTTATGGTGACACAATTTGAGCTAAAACAATTCTAAAAACAATAAGTTTTCCGGTTAAGCAATAAACGTAACAAACTAACTTAAACGTGACTCGAATTGAACGATGGTTTAAACCCGACATCTTTCTCATTTAACCGACCACTAGGTGGCCGGTCTAGACCCTTGCTCGATCATACCCATCTCGGCCGAACACCCCTAGTGGTGAGAATTGGTTGCTTTTGATCTTATCTTGATCCCTATCCATCCAATCTCAAACCAATCATAATTGGATTCAAATACTTGTACCTCACCCTATAAATACCATCTATTAGTAAAACCCTAATCCTTTTTACCCTCTAGGAAGCCGTCGACCATCACCATCATCCCTCCTCCTTGTTCGTCCGAATCCCCAAGCAAACCCGAAGCTTTTGGTGTGTTCTTGATCTTGTTCGTCCCAAATCTCGAAGGTATGATACCGGATCCTTCTTGTTTGTTTTCTCTTTGATTATTTCGGTCCTTAGCTTGAACCCGAGACCATGGCCAATGCCATTTGGTCTCGGCATAAACCCTAGTATGCATAACCCGTAGCATGCTTGCATGTATATATCGATTATGTACGTGTTTTGATCGGTTTGCTCACTTGTTGTTGATTGATTCATGATTTATTGCTAGATCCGTATGTTAGGTCCCTAGATCTCATACTCGAACCCTAGATCTTGCTAGATATGACCGAAGCACCTTAGATCTAGAACCCATGACTCGATCTAGCCGAACCTAGCCACAAACCCGTAGGGTTTTGGCCATTCGGCCAACCCTAGGTCAAACCCTAGGTCAAACCCTAGCCGAACCCTAACCCTAATTAACATTCATGGTTGACTTTTGACCTAGACTAGCTAGATTTGACTTTTGTTGACCGAATAGTATTCTAGATTTAACCCTAGAACCGGATCCCTAACCCTAACCGAAATCTAGAAACCCTAGTTGACTTTTGTTGACTAATTTTGACCAATGTTGACCAATAAGTCAAACCGGGTCAAGGCCGGATCTTGACCCAAACCGTGGACCCAAACCCGAATAACCAATCGGGCCAAGGCCCGTACTTGGCCCATATCGATCTACTTTAGTCCATCGGGCCCAAACTTTGATTGGCCCATTAGTATCCAAGCCCATTTGGACCAAAGCCCAAACCTTTGGCCCATACCCAACCAAGCCGAACCCAATTGGGCCAAGCCCAATTCATGGCCCAACCTAAGTGGACCTAGGCCCAATAAGAGGCCCAAGTGGCCCAACCCATTAAGCCCATTAGGCCCAATAGGCCCAATCTAGGCCCAATAAGCCTAACCCAAGCCCATTTCATTTCATTTCATTTCGAAGCCCGTTTCATTTCATATCATTTCATTTCGAGAATCATTTCATTTCATGTCATTTCATTTTGGAGCCTATTTCATTTCATTTTATAAAACCCAATGCATTTCATTTCATTTCATTTTATTAATCCAAGTTCATTCGATGTCACAAAACATATAACATAACATTTAACGTATATCATATATCTTATATCGTATATAGTATCGTCTGTGTTAGCTTAGTCTAATCAGTAGTTAAATCATTTAGGAAGCTAGGAGTCTCCCGAGGATTCCTCTGTCTTAAGCCTCTTGTTACTAAGCTTTGCCAGGTGAGTCCACAGACCCCTTTTACTCTTTTAACTGTTTTATAAACTTTGGGGTGGAAAACATAAACACAATTGCTACTATTTTACTATGACTGTACAACATCGTTACATTTTCATTTATCGCGTTGGCATGACAAACAATTATTATACCGGACTAAGGTTACCAGCAATCATTAACTAGTGGATCTAGACCATGGATATGCAGATAGTACTATTGGCTGACACTCATCCTCCCAACGAACGTTTGATCATTACTTGGTTTATCCAAGACATCTCCGGGAGTGTATATCCATAAAATAACATAACATACTGGAGTTGAAGTGTTGATTGTGGACTTAGGGGTTGGTATATTAACTCAATAGACTAGCTACCTGTTGGGGATAACAGTTCATGCGATGTCAAACACAACATTTTGTTCAATACTTTTTCATAAACATAACTAGTAGTTGTATACATCCTACAACTATACTAAACATTTTCATACTTACTACTCATATCATATGAGTGTTGAACCTTATACATTTTCAGTCATAAACCATTTTCATAACAAACATTTTGAGTAGCAAATCACTTTACTCTTAACATAAACATTAACCTTGTGGATTCACTCAACATTATTGTTGACCCTTTTACTATTTATGTTTTTCCAGGTAATTAGGTGCAGTGAAGTTTGGAGGATATGAGCATTGGGATTGTCGTGAGCCATGATTAAAACATTAAGTTTACGAACAATCATTTCTTTTCAAACAATTTCTATTTTAGGAAACTTGCTATTTTAGGAAACTTTCTACTTTTGGAAAGTGAAACAAACCTTTATTTTTCGTTATTGCGTGGTTGTTTGTTTACTTAATTTTTGCTATGTTGTCATGAACGTTACACCTCCGTTCTTCCGCAAAACATTTTAAATGAAGTAAAACTCATTTTTGGCGGGGTGTGACATATAGGCTCTTTGGCTTTGTTGGATGACATAGGCTCTTTGGATTTGTTGGATGATATAGGCTCTTTGTCTTTGTTGGATGACATAGGCTCTTTGGATTTGTTGGATGATATAGGCTCTTTGGATATGTTGGATATAGGCTCTTTGCATTTGTTTGATATAGGCTTTCCGGCTTTTTTGGATATGAGCTTTTTAGATTTTGATTTCTTAGTCTGGTAAGGTGAAATACAAAATAGAATTGGTCCATGTTTTTTTGCTATCGATTTCTTTCTAGGTTTTGTTTTCTTAGACTCGTTACATGGAGGTTGTTTTTCATCTTGTAATTTTCTTTTTTTGGAGATTTCTTCATCCGGTTGCAACATAGGCAACTTGATTATTAACATATCTAAATCATTGTCGCCACCTACAAACAGAAAAAAAACACATAAGATATCACAAATGATTAGATTGGGAAATGATTAAACACAAACATGTGGTTAAAATGTAAAACATAATCAAAATCACATGTGATTTACCAAACACATTTATCTTAAAATTAGACAGATCTAAATACATGTGATTAACTAAAAGCAAAATATATGTTTTAAAGCTAATTATATGCGCAATCACATGTGATTTAAAACAGAGGTTTCACAAAAACAATAGAGATATTAACATTTAAGTATATCACATGTGATTTAAAACAGTGGTTAAATTCTAAACAGAATCAAAATCACATGTGATTTACCAGACACATTTATCTTAAACTTAAACAGATCTAAATCACATGTGATTTACTAATACAAAACATTAGAAAACAAACACATTAAGTGAATCGTATCAACAAAAAATCGTACGAAATCGAAGGATTATAAAGTAGAAACCCTAAATAAAAGTCCGCAATACAATAATACAGATAAATGAACAAGTATTTGTGGATAAACAGTAAAAAAACATAATAATAAGAAGAAAATCGCGTTTGAACTTACATAGAATTTCATCGGAGGGTTTTTTTGGAGAAGAAGCAGAATCGGCCAGTCTAAGTCGAGTAAAAGTTGAATGCAGAAGTGTAAAACTAACAATTTCAGTAAACAACGGCACAAATCGGCGAAAATATGTTGAATCACGACGGTTTACGATCAAATTGATTGAGATGAAAAGGGTTTTAAGAGAGAGAGATAGACAGAGAGATAGAATGAAAACACGATATAAGTGAGCGGGAATGATGAAAAGTAAAGCACAAATTAGTTTTAACACTCGGCGTAAATGACCAACATACCCTTGCACTCACTTATTTAGATATTTAAAGAGCCAAATAATTCACATGTGATTTAAAAACAGAGTAAAAAATAATAATAATAATAAAACATGTGAACACAGTAAAAATCACATGTGATTTACAACTAAAAAACACTAGAAAGTAGTGATTTTTAATCACAATTGATTTTAATAAGAATAAATCAAATATTTTTTTAACAAATCACATGTGTTTTTGTAATGTAAATAGAGTTTTTTATGAAAAAAAGGGAGTCAATATACAAAACAAAATCACATGTGATTTTAGATCAGTATCAAGTGCACAAAAACATGATTTGGAAAAGTAAAAATCACATGTGATTTACAACTAAAAAACACTAGAAACCACAAATTAATTTTAAATAAGAATAAAATCAATATTTTTTAACAAATCACATGTGATTTGTTATAGTTAAGATCACATGTGATTTGTTATAGAAACCCATGTTTTTATGAAAAACTATATTTTACATTATAAAATCACATGTGATTTGCATACATATTCTTGAGTCACTAAAACACATGTGTTTCAATATATCTACTGAATCACATGTGATTCGTATTAATTATTATAGTTAAGATCACATGTGATTTGTTATAGAATCCCCTGTTTTTATGAAAAATTCTGTTTTACATTATAAAATCATATGTGATTTTAGTTCAGTATCAAGTGAACAAAAACTGGATAAACTGTTTGCCATATAACTAAAACACATAACTTAAATATAAAAACTAGAATAAATAAACTAGAAAGTACGATAATTAAACTACAATGTACATTGTTTGAAAATAACAAAACACATAACTTAAAATATAAAACTGTTTTAACACAATTGTTTATTTATCACGAACTGATCGATTAGAAATGGCATGAAGAATATGAAGCTTGATTTGTTCTTTTGTGTTGGACTTGATGAAATCAGAAGCCTTTTCAATCATTTTTGAAGCATGAATGTTAAGGTCATGAGTAATAATTTTTGATGCGAACCGCATCCTAAGCTTTCTCATCATCAAATTTTGTTTCTCAAAATCATTTGGAATATCAGTGACCCACTTTTCTGATTGGCCAATGTATCCTTCCATATGGAACATAAGAAAAACATCACAATCAGTGAAATTCTTCTTAGAGCACCATATAAATTCCAACTTTTGCGGCTTCAACTTCCCAACATCTTCACCAAAACGATGACCATATGCGATTAAATGGGTATAAAAACAATGTAGCTGTATACAAAAAAAGTTTATTAGATATTTATCAAAATGTAATAATTTTATAGAAAATTAGATGAATATTTATTTAAAAACTTACAAATAAATCACATATATGCTTGTATTTAGCATCAAAATCATCCACAGTTCTATTGTCAAGAATATAAAATCTTGGATTCTTCCTTAAATCAAATACAAAACAATAAAAGTGCTGAAAAGCACATATTGGGAAGAAAACCTGTAATACATTTGAATCAAAAAACACAAATTAGATATAAAAAGTTACAAATCACATGTGATTGTTAACAAAATCACATGTGATTGTTAACAAAATCACATGTGATTGTTAAAAAAATAACAGGTGATTGTTAACAAAAATCACATGTGATTGTTAACAAAATTACATGTGATTGTTAACAAAATCACATATGATTGTTAACAAAATCACATATGATTGTTAACAAAATCACATGTGATTGATATCTTTGAAATTTTTAAAATAAAAAAACACAAAATCCACCTACCAGATTGAATTTCTCAAACGACAGCTTATCAATATCATCATTAAAAAAAGAACAAATACTTGATAAAAAAGTATTGTATATCCAATCTTGAGAATATTGGTGACCGGATGAATAAACAGTGGAAGGCTGTTCATCAAAAAATAGTTAATATTAACACAAAAATATACATATTAAAAAAATTACACTTACAAATATAGTGGATGGAAAGAACACTCTCTTCAAAGCTTTATTATGTTTAAAATTTTCTTCATGATTTAAAATAATTGACTAAAGATCAATTACACTTGCATCAACATAAAGACGAGGAGTAAGTGACTCTAGAGTCAAACGGGAAGCAAATGTCAATTGATCAGCAGTTTCAAAAATGTTTTCCCTGTTATGGAAGAAAAGAAAAAAAATACAATGTTAAATAAAAAAAATAATAATAAATAAACATTAACTAATACAAAATTAACTAATAAATCAAAAAAGTAAACAAACTCACATCCGTTCTTCAAGAGCTGCAAAAAGCTCACTTGCAACAGCAAATTCAGAAGCTAAAAGGCATGGACTTGCAGCAGTCTTCTTAATTATATATGGTGATTTCAGAGGTGGTGATGGTTTTAAAAATCCTTGTTCATTTAATGGCTGCAATGCCTTTTTAGAAACATTGGGAGACCACCATTCAGACAAAATATCATCATTATCAGGAATCTCATAATCATCAATAACATTACTCTGAACCTCAACAAACTTTGAAGGAACATTTTCAGCCAAAGCATTCTCAACAAACTCAACATTCGAAACACCAACTTCAACCTATAAAATTCAGTTAATACTATTAGAGATAAAAATCACATGTGATTATGATATGCATATAGACTCCCCTGTTTTTATGAAAAACTCTGTATTAGAGAAGAAAATCACATGTGATTATGATATGCATATAGACTCCCCTGTTTTTATGAAAAGCTCTTTTTTAAATTACAAAATCACATGTGATTTTGTTATGCATATAGACTCCCCTGTTTTTTATAAAAAACTATGTTTTACAGAATAAAATCACATGTGATTTTTGTTAGGAATATAAAATTTATGTGATAACATCACTCTGAACCTCAACAACCTTTGAAGGAAAATTCTCAGCCAAAACATTCTCAACAATTTCAACATTCAGAACATCAACTTCAGCCTATAAAATTCAGTTAATACTATTAGAATTCAAATAATACTCTGCAAATCACAAGTGATTGGAGTACATTTATAAGAAATTAAAAAGAAAGAAAAATGATAATACCTCAGAAGGAATCACTAAGGCAAGATTAAAAACTCTGTTAAATTCAGATTTAACAAAATTTATTGCTAAATCCCCTTGAGGGAACTTAGCATCAACACGATCAAAAATTTCATAAACCAAATCTTTGTGTGTTTTGAAAATTCCCTACAAAATTTCAAAAATGAAAGTTAATATTAAATTAGATAAGAAAAAATAAACACAAGTTATGGTATTGAAAATTACATGTGATTTTAAAATACAAAATCTTTATAAAAGAGGTTTCTAAGTGAATCACATGTGATTTGTTTTCTTAAAAACAGGGGGAGTTGATAAGAAAACAAATCACAAGTGATTCGCTTTAGAAAAATCACATGTGATTTGTTTGCTTAGAAAACAGGGGAGGTTGTTAACAATCACATAAAGAGTTTATATATCACATGTGATATAACAAGTACAATCACATGTGATATAAAAATGTAAAATCACAAGTGATTCAAGAAGATTATAATAACTTTTGAAAAAATGTAATACCTTTTTCGATACCATATTAGCAGGGTCAACAATGTTAATATCCTCAGCATTGTTAATATCATCATCATTTGCATTTGAGGGTTCTGCAACATCTAAAGGATGTAATACATCAAATAAACCAAATGATCCACAGTTTGCTTCTTTATTCTCTCGAATGCACAAATAACCCTTCCAGTTTTTAAATACTGGACGCCGACGAGGTAAAGAGAGAGAATCACATTTTGTGCGATCACAATACAAAAGCTATAAAAAAATAAAAAATATATTAATAAAAAAACTTATAAAATTATATCTAAGAAAAAAAATTAAAATAAAAGAAACTCACTATCAAAAATGTAATAGGACCACAATAAAATTTTTTATTAACAGCATCAGTGTATAACTCGCGCCACAACAGAATGACTTATACACATCTCGGTGTATAACTCGCATTTCAACGTTAATGGCTCTTACACACTTCAGTGTATGACCCGAGCTTCATCAGAATGGCTTTCAAGTACTTCAGCTTGAAACCCGGTCCTCAACGGAAAATGGCTTCTGATCAAAACAGATTCAGAACCCGCTCTTAAAAGAAACCACAAATCTCAATCAAGCTTAACCGCAAAACCTCTCCTTCAACCCTCCGACGATGTATAAGGTACGTTCTTCGATCTCAAAACTTGTCAATTACTTTTGTTTTGTCGAGGGGGAGAAATATTAATTCTAGGGGGAGAATTATTATTTCCAGGGGAGAAAATTCAGAAAATAAAAACAAAATACCCAAATAAAAAGTTTTATGTTTGTAACGTTAATCATAAATTGTTGTAATATCCGTAAACGATCTCTTTACTAGTTCTCTAGTAAAGATTGCATCTGTTTATTACAAATTCTTTTAATTCTCATTACTTACTACTTCAAAAGACATACCTTCCCATGGTTTGCCAGATCCGGCCACACCTTCCCAGGGAAACATTTCAGCCAACTGGTAAATATGAGGGTTCAGGTCTAGGGTATAGTAATAGGTGAGTGCAAGGTGATGTGAAAACATGATAAATCAAAGAAAACACACCTTATGAGTGCATCCAAACCGAAAACAAACCGGGCAACCAATTAAATAGGTGATCATTCATTCGTTGAATGTTTCACTAGACTTTACTGGCCCAGTAAAGCAAATGCACGCCACCACCAACTACTCAAATTCCACTCAACAGGGATTTGTTTCATTTCATCAGGGGACGTAGCACAAAAGCTACTGACTACTCATTCGGAGTATGTCGGTATTGAATTATAATAACCTCCTGCCCCGGGTTAAGTCTCTTTGTATGCACAGTGTGTCTAGTTCTCACCCCCAAGAATATTTCCAATATAGGACACCTGCACTACAAACATGGATCTCCGTGAATCCATCGGAACACTCGTAGTGGCATCACAATCTGATGTTTCACGAGGATCGAGTGGAAATCCTGCTAGAGCTAAAATCACGCCAACTCTAAACGCAGGTCACACATTTGAACCAACGGTTGTGCAAACGACTACCGATTCATATCGTGTGCTAACGGATACTCTAAGTGAGTCCGGTGTTACCTAAAATCCATGTGAAACTCCTAAAACGAAACATCTTCAAAAAGCTGATTAAAATGCACATGAGCGTAATAGTCCACTCTCAAATTACTCCTATGATCTGCTAAACCCAGCATGATCTTCCCCGGAGCCACCGACAATATAGGAACTAAAAAGTGAGGGTCCCTAGGTCTAGGTGAGCAGAATCAAGTATCATGGGATCTTGATTGGGGTGCGCTGAGGTAAAAATTGAGAGGGGGTATGAAGTATGGGGTGCAAATCAGCTTATCACATGGTAAAAATAAAAACGAGGGTGTGGTTGAAAAATGAAAAAGTGAGTTGAGTGAGGAGCGTGTGTGAAAGGGTTAAAAGAAAACGGAAAAACCCTCCCTAAACCGAACAAATGACCGGGTAACCTCATCTATATCGGATTGCATATGTTGCTTTCTGATTAAGACATCATGGACCCAGTGATGCAATGCACAACCCCCACTGACCACTCAAGTACAAAAAGTACTTGTTTCAAAATCACGGAGATAACCACATCCACTATCGACATCTCATTTGGAGATTGTTGATATTGAAAAAGAGGACCCACCTCCAGTCCTCGCCTTCGTTTGTCCACGTATAGAGTCTAGAACCGAATTAAATTTCTCTAGGACACAGGCACTCTACCAAGCATATCTTTGAGATATTGCCGGAACATTCATAGTGATACCAAAAATATTGGTATTCCACGATGATTGAATGGAAATCCTACCAGTGCTAACATCAAAGCCAACACTGAACGTAGGTCACACGGTTTCTGTAACTGTTGTGCTAACAGGCAATCTATGTGATCCTGGGTTACCCTGATACATTCTAGTGCGAAGATCAGACGACCGTACTCCATTGTTATCAACAACGGTCACTATGTCTGATAGAAGATCTGATGACTGTATTTCAATCTTATCAACAACAGTCAACACATCAGATAAGGGATTTTATGACCGTACTCCAACATTATCAACAACGGTCAGAAAAATCCACAACATATCAACATTCCGCACTGCTTCAACTTCAACAAACATCAGGAACCAAGGATCTGCAGCAAATCGACAAACTCCACAACTTCAAGAAAGGACTTCCGCTGCTAACCGCTCTATCTATGGGTCTACATTCAGTCGATTTGCATGAAGTCTTCTGGAATACTTTATATTGGTTGAAAAGCCGATTAAAAGTATATCTGTCACCGATGATCAAAGGCTGATGCTGTTTTATCAACAAAACTGCTCAACGGTTCAATTCTCAGCTCCAGCCTTACAATCACAGAAGTCTTCAAGGATATGCAACCTAGTCTACTATTACAAATGGGGAGATTGTTAGGTACTAGATATGTTGTAATAGTTAGTCTAGGAGGTAATAGTGTAACAATGTATAGATGTTAGGTTTTATTACCAAAATGGTCCTAACTAACCAAGAATTGAGCCATGGTATAAATACCAAAGTGTAAGGCTCAGTTCTTTAACTTTTTCCATTAATCAAATTCTCATTTCCAGCAATTGTTCTCTCTACCATCTCTCTACTTTCTCTCTCTAAAAGCCCTAATCTCATTCTTCACTTTTCTAGCCAAAATCATCATCCAACACCATCAAATGGATTGAATCAGTGTTATTGTGCTTTTCAATTCCTATTCCAAAGTTTTTTACTGTCTTTAAGATTGGCCAATAAAAACGAGCACCAATCAAGAGACTTAATATCCATATCTTCATATACATAATTCAAAACATCCATTTTAATTATGCCATTGCAATCACAGGATACCAATGTATTGGCAAACAACATCAATATATTCATCTTAAAAAACTCATCAACAGCACCATTTAAACTTAAATTTTTTTCCTTGATAACAGATAGCCTAACATCCTTGGACGATGCGAACTGATTAAGCCATTGTTTAATAAATTTAGATTCAGAATTGAGTTATAAAGAGTATATATTGGTACCACCCTTGGGAATACCAAACACATCATGAACAGAATCAACATCAATTGAGATAACACCTTTCTTAGTATTAATAACCATCTTTGCATCATCAAAACTGTCAACAACATAATATCCTAACTTTCCAGGAAGTTGATGAAAATCAAAATCAATTAACGAACCAAAGCCAATATCTTTTACAATTTCCTTCTGTTCAAGAGATAAACCACACATAACAAATGAGAACTGAGATGGAGTTGACCGAGTCCTAATGGATGGAAGATGTTTAGAAACAGAAACATTTTGTGCAGCCTTTGATTTTTTTGTTCTCTTTTCTGTTATTGGATTTAATTTTGTTGGAGACTCAGGAATGATTTCTGATTGAACTGAAGAAGAAGATACGCCCTTTGTAGAAAACTTTATTTTTAAACTTTTTGGAGGCATAGGCTGAACTTCATAATCAACTTCAGAAATTTTCTCTTGTACAGATTCGGGTTCAGAACGTCTAATAAGCTTAAACCTTTTATTGATTTTTGATTTACCCTCGGCAGTTCCTCTTGTTGATGATGACCTAGGTCTTTTAGTTCTTATCTCATGCAAGTCAGATAACAGAGTAGATAAATCATCAACACCTATAAAACAGAAAAAGAAGCAAGTTATGACAACTAATAACAATATGAGATTGATAAACTGAAATCACATGTGATTGAACTCACAATCTCAAATAAACAAACTGTAATTTAGCTTACTAATCACATGAGATTAGAAGCTATGAATTATTTGACAGTGATTAGGTGAGATATTGAGAACAATCACATGTGATTGAACTCAAATAACATAATAATCACATAATAAAAAACAATCACATGTGATTTAAAAACAGAGTAAACATTAAAATAATAAAACATGTGAAGACAGTAAAATCACATATGATTTACAATTAAAAAAAACTAGAAAGTTGAAAATCAATAATAAAAACGGTAAAATCACATGTGATTAACAACTAAAAAACACTAGAAAGCTGAAATATATAATAAAAACAGTAAAATCACATGTGATTTACAAATAAAAAAAACTAGAAAGTTGAAAATCAATAATAAAAACGGTAAAATCACATGTGATTAACAACTAAAAAACACTAGAAAGCTGATATACATATAATAAAAACAGTAAAATCACATGTGATTTACAAATAAAACACAACAGAAGGCAATAATCTACAATAAAAACGCTAAAATCACAAGTGATTTACAACTAAAAAACACTAGAAAACAGTAATCTACAATAAAAACGGTAAAATCGACGGATTACAAAACCTAGAAAAAGCCGAAATATACAAAAACACAAAAAATGAACACCTATTTATACAAAAACAATAAAAAAACTAATAATAAAAAAGTTAAAATGACCTGATTGTAGTTCGGCATTGACGGAAACTTCAGCAGATGGTTCTAATGGAAAAGATGATCGTAAATCAGACATTTAAACGTTAGAAAATGATTTTCTTCGACTGATAATGAACGAGTAAGAAAGAGGAATGAAGAATCACAACTAATCGCCGGCAAAAACCGCCGTAAATCGCCGGAAATCGCCGGAAATCGCGATTTGTTTCGAGAGGTTTTGAGAGAGAGAATGAGATGAAGAGACGTGATCAGAGAGCGGGAAATGAACAAATGACAGAGTGATGGGGGTTATATCAAAGTGTAAAATGATGAATATACCCTTCCACGTACAAAAACAGATTAAAAAAGGATGTAATCTGAACCATTGATTAGGCTTGATCCAAGGGTCAAAAAGTGTTCCTTGAGACTTTAAAAAATATGTGGACCTCCTTGAACATTTGACTTACTTAAATTTTGAATACATAAAAAATTTAAAATTTAAAAAATATAAACACAAAATTAACGTCATACTCTGCTAAAGAGCATTTCAAGCATTACCTTGTCTTTTATAATATTTAACAGATCCTAAGTCAATACCTTTTTTTAGGTTAATTTTTGTAGCGTGCTTATTCTTGGCAAACCTCCATACTAAGAAATGTTTACTTTCTCTAGTCCAGGCCTAAGATGGCAGAGGATATCGTTGGGCTGCCCAAGAAGAATTCAGTGATGGGCATTTGATCCATATCAATGTTCACGTGATGGGCCAAAGAGTTAATATCCGTATGTGCTGAGTAATTTTTAAAGTCTTTTAAATTGGGCTTGTTTATGAAAGTTATATGAATAGAATGATGAGTGATTTTTCTAACTACGTAATTTAAAAGGTTTTAACCACTTTACTCATCATGGATATTTTATTATTCCACTACTAGTTTTCTTTTTAGCCTAGACAATTACTTTTATCAACCATTAGCAAATTATATGTCACCAAATTATATACTTGTAAATGATTTTCGAATAAACTAGTTGATATTCATACAAAATATTACCGATTTATTATCATGGTGTAGCATATACATCAACAGTTCTTGTACATGCAAAGAACAAGAACATATCTCATGTTAAAACTCGCAATAAGATGCAATAAGAAACCCAAAAAAGACTAGCACGTCAGGGCCCGTACGTGACACACCCACGTGCATGAAACGTCGTCAAATTGTAGGTGATTAAAAATTTCTGAGAAGCAACCGCAAAAGTAATATATGGATCGCTTCTAGACACTGCAAGTTGGTGGTACTTTTTGAATCCCTTGTCTTTGTAATTCCACCATCACACTATCAAGAGCCGGTGGCTTTAATCCCAGGGGAAGTGGTTGCCATGGCTTCAATAATATGTCTCCAATTGCTGCATCAATGCTTTCCTTGGACTATTAATTGCACAAATTTGAACAATGATTAGCCAGTGGCCTTTGCATAAAATACTTAATAACTCTTAGTGTGAGATCCATAAAAATGCAAGCATCGCAAAAACTATGATGTTACGCGCGTGTTAGTTTACATTTGATAAAATTAGCTAACATGCATATGTTACTAAGTATTTAAATTTAAATGAGGACAAAGAAAGAAACAAAAAAAAAAAACATAAAATTAACTTTAAATTTACATGTGATTTAATCGTATAGGAAAATGATCACAAGTAACTTGAACATTAGCATATAAACGAATAGAATCATATATTAATTTTAAAAAATAGATTATGCGTCACACTTTTTTGTTTTTATTATTTAAACATCCACTGATATTGATTTAACACGTAATTTTGTAGTTTTAGTGTGCACGTATATTCACACTTTTAATGTGCGAATAAGACACATCGACTCTTTTTGACCGATTTAGTCATACTCTATCGACTTTCAGCGACACTCTTTGCCTCAATGTGACACATATCATATATGTCACTAAAACAACAATTCTCAGTTATAGCGGATGAATGTTATTGCTATCGAGTGTTATATATATATATGCCCTTATATTTTGCAAAATGTTATATTGATACTTACAGGATGTAGGTCCAACGGCGGTTGGGGGCAAGATTGTCCGGTGGAAGGACTGGTGGCACCTATGCCGGAGTCTATTTTGTACATGGCATGGGGTGGTGGGATACCAGGGACCGGTACATGAGGAGTCGGAAATCTCTGAAAATAGATAATGCAAAACCAAATAATTAAATAACATTTCTTTTGAGATCCCCTTATAATGTAAACTAAGAATAAGCATAAGCTTACCGTTTGTGGTAAAATTTGAGGGAAGTATGGTGTCTGCACAAAGAAAAATGCAACTTAAATAAAACGATATATAGAGATGAGATTTGAGCTGATAAATAGAGCGCAAACTCACTCTTTGGGGATGAGGGTGCCATGTTGGTGGCGGAGACGGTGATGGTGGCCAAATATGAGGTGGTTGTGGTGGTGGTGAGTGGGCCATATGTTTAGGCCATACAGGCATCATGGGTCGATCCATGGATGGGTGGCCCCATACATGCAAGGGTCTATAATGAGGCATTGGAGGGAAGCCCATGGTTGGCGGCGGTTCAACCCACGGTCCCGTGTCCCTCTTGCCACCTCCTCCAACCACCGTTGTGGTGCCACCGTACATTTGCCGTCTTTGGCTCCAACTTGCAGCCTCTGCTTCTCTTGCAAGAAGATGTTTTCGATGTGACCTATATTTCTGCGACAAATAAAATTACATATATCAGGAATTATATGATCATCGAATCAATCACTAACTGGAAACTAGCTAGTAACAAGATTTTATATCTTATCACATTGATATATAGTTATCAAATTGAAGTGTTATAGTGTTTTTAGTGGTAGATATGATTATTTTAGGGGCTGAAAAAGGTCTGACTTGCATGAAGCTTCATATTCTTTCAATTTAATAGAGCCAAAGCAAAACAAACAAAAACCTTTTATGCCACATCTCTGTCGATTGTTGTTACTTGTGATCAATAAAGTTGTCTTTTTAGGGTACAAACTACTTTATATCATAACCATTTGTCTGTAAAGTTAGACTTTTTTGTGAATGTTTGCATGTGAAAAAATTCCAACCATATTATTATTCGTTTTTTGAAAAGACATGATATTTGATATTTGGCAATTGCACCACATGCAAGCATTTGTTTATGTTGAAAAACATCCGTACCTGTTAGGAATATTATTATTAATATTCATTAAAGATTTGATTATGTCAAAACTACTAAACTACAAGGACCTAAGTCGATGATATGAAGTTCAAGATTCAAATAAAGATTTAGGAGATAATCATTAATGTAAAAAGATATTGTATATCTTTATTTGTTTAAAAGATTTAGTTATTATCTTTTCCTTGTAAGTCTTAGGTTTTCTAGTATATAAAGAAACCTAATGACATAGAATTAGATGTTCTTGGAACCCACGTTTTAATGTGTATGTGTGTGTACTCTAAGCCTCAAGGTCGTATGATCCTGTTAACCAAAACCGTTATACATATTTATATGTAGAATTGGGGCTTTTAGTAATCATTGTATATAAAGATGATGATGAAAACTTGTTTAGCTATACAAATCTGTTTATCTAATTCCGCAATTTTGTTATTTGTATATGCTTATTCCAGATAAGAACTAACTATTCTTGAGCCTAAAGATCTATGTTTATGAAGAGTTATTCGATCTTCACAATTGGTATCAGAGCACGGTGGCTCAGATCTGGAATAAAACAAGGATCGATGATCATACGAAGAATCAAGCATAAAGAAAATTAAGAAGATATTACGGTTTTATTCTTCTATTTATTTATTTTATAAAAACCATTCATACATGCTTTTGTACGGTTTTATTGGCTGTGTACCCCACGCGCCATCCTTTAGCTAGATGATATGCACTCCTCTGAGACAAGCATATGCAGCTGCTGTTATTTTAACATTATTTACAAAACCACTATCCACTCTCCCAATCTTTTACTCTTTTTCTTTGTCTCAAATTTCGCTAAAAGAGCTCTCTTTTTATTTTCACTGTGTGTTTTGAGTGTGAACTGCGTGTAAATAGGAGCTCTAACAAATCGAAAAAGGGTTTCAAACATAAGAAGAGAAATCCGGACTTGTTGTCGTTGAAGTCGTCCATCGCTACATTTCTGAAACCCTAATTTCCCGATTTTGTTTCTGATTACGTAGTGGTGCTATCTAGCTAAAAATTAACTAAACCCTAGTTTATCAACAACTCAATTTCCCCCTTTGGAGCTATCAAGATGTTGTTGGCAGTTAAAATCAGTTCATTGAATTGAAGTTTATAGAGAAAAGGGGAAAGAAGCCATGGATGGTGATAATGTTTCAATTGAGGGTTTATATGTATACAAAAATATGTTCAATTTACTACTGATCTCCTCTACAAGCTTTGCTACTGATCCTATGAATGTCATTATACTACTGATCTTCATTACAAAGGTTACTACTGACCAGTAGTATTCAATATTACTACTGGTATTGCAACTTGCTACTGCTCTATTCCGGTTACTATTGATCTCAATTTCATTGTGATTTACTACTGATCCAACATCCATCAAACACTACTGATCAGTAGTATATTCGATTACTACTGATCCGATGCTCAAATTTTTACTACTGATCAACATCAGTAATAAAAAATCAGAATTTACTACTGCTGCGTTGACTGATCAATTATTAATCAGTACTGACCGAAGAAAAATTTTGAAGAAATTTTTTTACTGATTTCTTTTTAACTGATACATCATACTTTGGAAAGCATGACACACACCATGCTCATTCCATACCACGGTTTATTGATCGTATCTGATAATAATGTGAACCGAATCACATTATTCACACACACAGGTTGAAGGCATGATAAAGATAAAGGAAAGTTTTATTTGCTACATATTTGATCTTTATCAATTGATTACAGAAGATAATTGATTATATTTTATTTGAAGATGAAGTTGAAAGTCTTACTACATAAGATGTTATGTAAAGATGTAAATGCAATTCAACAGAATCTTAACGAAAAGATCTGATTGAAGACCAAGATGTCCCTCATACAAGATATGACGTTGCTGATTACTATATTTAGACGGAATGTGATGCTTAGTTTGAGTTTCTACTTCAACTTCAAATAGAAGATAGTTGGTTTTCAATGTAATTAATATAGCCTTGAAGAACACAAGAATGATAGCACACTTTTAGGGGAAGAAAAAGTGTTGATCATTCAAGGGGAAGTTCAAGTTTCTCGGATTTATTTGATTATGTCAAAAAGGGGAAGAGACTTGAAGATTCCTAGCTAATTCTATAAGTTTTGTCAAATCAAATAGGGGAAGATTGTTAGGAATATTATTATTAATATTCATTAAAGATTTGATTATGTCAAAACTACTAAACTACAAGGACCTAAGTCGATGATATGAAGTTCAAGATTCAAATAAAGATTTAGGAGATAATCATTAATGTAAAAAGATATTGTATATCTTTATTTGTTTAAAAGATTTAGTTATTATCTTTTCCTTGTAAGTCTTAGGTTTTCTAGTATATAAAGAAATCTAATGACATAGAATTAGATGTTCTTGGAACCCACGTTTTAACGTGTATGTGTGTGTACTCTAAGCCTCAAGGTCGTATGATCCTGTTAACCAAAACCGTTATACATATTTATATGTAGAATTGGGGCTTTTAGTAATCATTGTATATAAAGATGATGATGAAAACTTGTTTAGCTATACAAATCTGTTTATCTAATTCCGCAATTTTGTTATTTGTATATGCTTATTCCAGATAAGAACTAACTATTATTGAGCCTAAAGATCTATGTTTATGAAGAGTTATTCGATCTTCACAGTACCTTCAAGCTAGTTGACATTATGTAACAACTTAAAAACAATGTAATATTAATGATATTAATTGGGGTATATAATTAGATCGATAAAGTACGTTGTAACTTGAAACGAATTAGAAATCAAATTGTATTAACTAAAAGTCAAAGAGGCCAAATTGGGAAGTCAAAGTCTAGAGGAGCTGAAAGATCTATAAATATCAGGGTCGTCTCCGAGATTTTGAAGGCCTGTGCGAAAACACAAAAATGGGCCCCCTAAATACAAGATTTTTATAAATTTTGGAATTTCTAATTTTTTTTCTATTAAATTATTAAGTTGACTTAAATTTTAGTATTATATATATAAGATATACATAAAAAATTGGGCCCTGTAAAATATGGGGCCCTGTGCGGCTGCACCTCCTGCACCTCCTCAAAGACACCCCTGTAAATGATACTGCAATCCCGAGAAAGATAAACGTATTGACTTTTGTGTTCTTGTACCTTACATGACTAATTAGTTAATATATAAATAAAACATAAATAATTAGTTTTTAAAATGCTTCTTAACCAACGTTTCCAAAATTTTATTTTAAATGTCACAAAATTCAAATAATTAATTATTTTTCAGATTTTCTTCAAACACTTTTTTAGATTATTTAAAATTTTAAAATACAATAAGCGGATGATCGGGTTCAAAATACAATAAGTGATTTAAAGCATATGTAAGGGTCTAGATTATCCTGATTCACGGTGGAATTAAGTATTTCGGTTTTCATATAAGGGATTGCCATGGTTGTATCGGAAGAGAATATAATAAGTTAAGAACACACGCACAATATATATATAATACTTTGCTTATTTTCCTTAGTTTTACAATATAATACTATAATACCGAAACTGCAAATGATTTTAACGTGTTAGACCAGAAATAGGAATCATAAGATAATACATACTATAGCTCTTAAACATACTCATAATCATAGAAAATATATACTTGAAACTAAAGAATAATAATATATCTAAATTTGTGCTCCAAGAAATTTTTATAAAAACGTTTAGAACGATTAATAAAATTGGTGTGATTATATGTATGTAATATACCTGAAGATGGCTAGCAATGTTATGGCGAGTAAGACAACCAATACCCATAATCTCAAGGATTCTTGAAGGGACTGCCTTATCCACCCCTAATTGTTCCACCGCTTGTACGAATCTCCGATGTAGCTCCGGTGTCCAGTCCACCTACATCCATACATACATATTATTCACGCGCGTATATAAATCGAAGTTTTTCAATGAATATATATTAGCAATGATGTCAAATAACTCGATCACACGCAAATAACTCGACTGCGTTATTTCATGATATATGTTTGAGTTGTGATCAGTATGCTTAATTATTAGGACCCGTGAGTTAATCGGATTAATTTTTTTCTTTTCTAAAGCAAAGGCTGCAGATATGTTTGGTTTAGATGGTACCCGTGAAGGGTTGGCAACCCGTGATCTAGCTAGCACGTATATGTTTTCAATGGGATTGGTGGGTTCTAAATAAATTTGGCATTATATACAATCATAAATGGCGAGTATTTTTGACACTACATCTGCTATAATTACCTTAAGATTTCTTGGGTACTTATTGTTTCTTTGAGTGATGTTAATAGTTGTTCAAATCATTTACATGTTTATATCTCAGTTGACTAGTCCAGTAAAGAAAAAAAAGAAAAGAAACCCTAATTTTCTTTACCTTCACTTTCCTCTTCCCTTGCGATGAATTCTTGGATTTATCGGACATGGTTTTCCGTCCTCTATCAGTTTCCTTTTCATTAGAACTCAGATTCGTAGCCATAAATTCATTTTTTCCATCTCTTTTGGTCTCGACTTCTTCTTTTCTTGATATCAAATCGTCAACTTTCTTATCACTGGAGAACGATGTAACACTGCTATTAAACTCAGACGAGTCTTCTCCGGCAAGAAGTTCCGGGTCCATTTCCAAATCCGGCAGCATGTCCGCATCATCCATCCCCACAAATAAATCATCAAAATCAATACTTTCCAGCAGATTATCGCCTGAAAAGTCTGGGAAATCATCGTCAATCGAAAACCTGCCCATCTCACATACCTGGTCTCTTCCATCTGCTCGGCCGGTGTTGTTTTCTAGTGGTGACACAACAGCTAACATTACAACACCGTTAAAGAGACGAGATCGTTATCACAATATAGCTGGTGCTGTACTTAATTATATGACGATTATTTGAACGGGGAGGGTTTTCCGGCAAACGGAAGATGTGAAGAAAAAGCCGAGAGAATTTGAATTGAATTCCGATGGAATTGAAGACAGAAGAGACAACGTGTGATAAATAATGGAATTGCTATGAAACGTTGGCTTATTGCAGTGTGGTGAGGTTGGATCTCAACCACAATAAAATTTGAGTTGTGTCATTGAGAGGGACCTTCGTTGTTTGTACTTGTGTATGTGTTTTTGGATCTTTTGCTCTTATTATATCATATCTCTAGAGATACATGTATAGTAGTAATATATAATACAAAATGTGTAGTTTGTGGGTGAGGTTTTTTGGGGAGCTTCAAGAAATGTTTCGGTTATATGCATAAGTGGTGCACTCGTGAGTTGTATTTAATATTTTCTGAGATTTCTTTGGCGAGAGTGATGGACCAAGGCAAGTTGGTCGCAAATAGAGAGATGTATTTAATATCTTAATTTTTTTTTATAAAAATAAAGCTTATCTGATTTAGGACAATAAAAATGGTTGATTTGAACATGCCACTAATCTTATCTATACGAACAGTCAACACTATCATATATTTTATGATGTTATGTTATACATGTGTTTGTGTAAAACACAAATAGGTGGTATACATTCGACTATGAATAATCACTATAATTAAGATAGTGGTAATTAGAGGTGAAATCTTGACAAAATATACAAGTAGATTAGATAATTATATGTCTATCTAATTTAACTATATGAAATAATGGATTTCATGTTTCAATTTTATCGTTACACATAAAGTAACTAATCTTTAAGCTTGTAATACTAATTAGTGAAGTTTTAGGCACAATTAATGTTATAACTTTAAAGTTAACGACCTTTAATGTTATAAGTTTCAATACTATTATGGAATAAAAATGGAGAATTTTTTATTTTTTATTTTTTTTAATGGCAAGTTAGAAAGTTAGTGGTTCGAGCCTAGACAGTGACATCCACAAGGGGCAGTATTTCTCCCCTCGAACCCTCCACCTATGGGGAATAAACCTCACGTCCACGACGAGACTTGAACCCAAGACCAACAGGTCATAGGCAACACTTATCTGTTTCTCCAATACCACCAGGCTAGAAGTCATGGGTTAAAAATGACGAAAAACTTCATACCAAAATTTATGCAATTGACTCACTTATATGTATTAAGAGAAATAAATGGCGATTTTTATTTAATAATTATAACTTGGTTATTAAATCGTGTGTAAGTCATCTTTGAAAAAATTTAATCCAACTAAAGCGGCCATAAATTCTGAAAATATGGTAATTAATTCTAACCGTATGACTGCTAGACGAAGACAACAACAAAACCAACGGATACTCAAATTAATTTACAAAGTCAGGCTATGATCGATGTGATGTAACAATTTTTTTTCCTTACTCAGAATAGGGAGGCTGATTTTGAAAGGACCTCCAACCTGTGTAAATATTTGTGACATAAATAACTTTGCAAGCATATTAAGTCGCGTACATATACAAAATTATATGAAAAAGGGTAAGCATGTAAAGACACAAAAATACTGAAATTAGTTTGGTTTTTCCCACATTGGAGGTGGAACAAACGTTAAAAGATGGTTATAAGCACCAAAGAGAAAATCTTAGTGTGAAATGTGGACGAATGAAGTTTCAGCAAAATGTAGTTTTGAAAACCGTTAGGTTTTGCTACTATTCGTGTTCGTCCGGGTCGACCCACCCAACCCGTGTCGACTCAACTATATCTTCAACAAATGAAAGGACCACCTTGATTTCTTGATTAAATAGGCTAATAAAGTCAGATTAATGGCAACACTTAAGCAAGACGCAGATCCGACAATACGATGCCCAAATTTCGGTGTCACACTCCCTGCCTTCCAAAGGTGCCTAGAGGACGGGCCACCCGAGGGAACAAGCTCGTAATCTGTTTTAAAGGAATTGCGTACAAGTTCTGGCCAATTACATGGTTTTTTGTTCTTATTTTCTATTTACTGTAATCATCAAGTTTGTTTATAATCGTATTATTTTTGTTTCTTTGTAATCCAAATAATAAATTCAGTTTATACTTTCGTAAATATTTTATGTACTATATGTACATGTAAATTGTAAGTGTGATACTGATACTACACCGTGTAAAAAGACACACATGTCTTTATAATTGATAGTGGGGCTGATAACGACTTGCATGTAAGTAGACGGCATTAATGGACCACAACATATATCAATTATTGCTCTTGTGTTATTTTCATCCATATATCCATCTTTCCATCTCTCTATCAAATTAAAATTTTCTTTTGTAATAAAGGTCCCCTCTTTAGAATCCAAAACCTAGACTTTGACTCCTTGCAATAATTCATTCTTTTATTTCTGAACCCTAATATCAACAGAAACTAGAGTATATTTCTATATCTTTTTTTCGACATTTTCATGCATAATATTGACATGTTTTAAGTATATAGCATCTTAGATCGTATCTTAGTCTTAAACTTAAACCAAGTTATCCTAAACAACGTAGACTACAACATTAGCTATTAATATATAACAAGGGAATGGTATTATTTTTTTATTAAGTTGTTAGATTACTATGGCACCATATAATGATGATATTTGGAGGCCTTAATTTGTTTAGGGGCATCTTATCCGCAACGTTCACAATGTCTCCAACATCTTCAATAATAAGGATATTAAGATTTCATCATTTAGCAATAAATGTCCAGATTTCTGGCATTTGCTTTCATTAAATTTATTATCTAAGGTTGTGAAGTTGTGTAAAGTGTAAAACTTTTAGAGTAGAAAATTAAGGCAATTCATTATTAGAAAAATAATAGTATTCATCTTTTTTACAGCTGCATATTATAAAAAATCTAGTAAAAAGCTAGAATAAAGAGCACAAAAATTAGGTGTTACACCACCACTCAACCCAATCACAAGAGACATTCTACGCTCAATTAGAGATCCAAAGGAAAGAAAAGAACTTAACATCGTCACCTAATGTATCCTTACAAGGATGAATCGTTTGAAAATTCATCTTGTTTCTAAATCCCCATAAAATCCAAAAAAAGCTAATATTAGGATTTTGAAGTGCTTCTTATTTGTGTTTAAAAGATTAAGGGTGCGTTTGGTAGGGAGAAATTCAGCGAAATGAAATGTAACAGAGAAATGAAATGCGAGAAATGAAATGGGCTGAGAAATGAAATGTATTCCATTATTTGGTACCATCAGAAAATTGGCACGGGGAATTAACAAAGAAATCAATCCTCATGTTTGGTAGCAAAACCTGAGAAATGAAATGAAATTCAATAACAAATTTCCATTTATAGGAAATTCAATACCAGCATTTCCATTTAATAGAAATTCAATACAACATTTCTAATTTGTCACTATCCTAAACTGTGTGGAGGAATTCAATATTAATATTTCCATTTGAATTCAAAAGAACATCAAAATAATGAAAATTAGAACTTTAGGTGCTTCTGAAAAGTTCTATGAAAAGGTTGCTACTGCAAATATTCTTATAATTAGGGGTGAGCATTTAGATAGAAAAAAGCGAACCAAACTGAAAACCGATCGAAATCGAACCGAACCGAAACCGATAAAATGTTATTGGTTATGTTTCGGTTTTGAAAATTCATCGTTTTCGGTTTCGGTTCTATCGGTTTCGTAAAAGGACTACCATTTGGCCTAAAAAATCCGAACCGAAACCGAACCGGACCAAAACCGATAACATGTTATCGGTTCAGTTTCGGTTTTGAAAATTCCTCCTTTTCGGTTTCGGTTCTATCGGTTTCAGTTCGGTTCGGTTTTTGGACCATACTCACCCCTACTTATAATTGATTTATATGGAATTGATCACTCATGAAAAGTAGGTAATTATATGGAATTCAATATATGTTTATATAATAGAAAAAGCAGGACGTTTCTGACCAAAATACAGTGATTTCTATTCGGTTGACCCGTTCACAAGTAAACGGGTCAAATGACATTGACTAATCTCATGTCTTGACCTGCAAAGTTGGCCAAATACGAAGCTCTTCGGCTGCTATGATCCTGTGAGAATCATGCTCGTTTATCTCTTTGCCTTTGCCTGCTATGACCGTGTTATTTGTAGTCTTCCTGCATATTTTATACGTATAAGGATCCAAATGTATGTTAACAAATTAAGTTGTAACCATAAAGACAAAAATGTGCATATACGCATCTTAATCGATTCATGACATCCTACTCACCTACATTAGCAATTATTTATGTAGTCACAATTCATAAAGTGACAAATGAGAATTTATGTCATTAGCATATCGATTTATCTTCAAGTAGTCTCATTGGGGAAATTTATCAAACACTTGGTGTGCATAAAAAGAACAAAGGTAAGGATGTTTACACATTACCACTACCCAATTCAGGAAGCCTTTGATTAATGATCCCCCATATGAGAATGTTTGACCTCTCTGGGAACCGATTTATTCCAATGAGGCTTTTCATGAACATTATTGCCAATGGTACAAATCCACGTGTCATGAGAGCTAGAAAAAGGGGACGTACATTTGGCTGAATAAATCATTAGAGAGCGCAAGAGAATCGAGTTCGAGGGCTGATCTTGGCTCTTATTGCCGAGCCCAAGAAAACCTAACAGAAATGCGGCCACCTGAAGAGATGGAGCAGTAAACTCTTCCTTACCGACGGGTTACTGACGAGGTCGTGCCAACAGCAACACATCACTAACCCATCACTAACACATCCCCACTTAAAACAAATATTAAAATATTAAATTAAAACTCCTCCCCCCTCACAGCCGCAACGACGGCCATACACCCCACGTCTCCGCCACGACACATGCTACCGACGAATGGCTAGTGACGGAACGGTGCCAACCGTGACGTGCTATTGACGGGTTTGAGAGGCTGTCGACGGTTTCCTGACGTGCCGTTGGCACACCCCTAAGAATATACGAGCTTCTAGGCGGCTGTTGGGCAGATGGGCTGTTGGGCTGCCCGAAATGAAAAGGGGCCCAAAGGCCGCTGCACCTTCTGCCTCAGAAAGGCTACGACCACTATAGAAGTGTGCATGGTATGTAATTAAATTCAAAAATACCTTTTAATATAAAAAAATCGATTGTTAGCTTATAAATTAAAATATTTTTTACCTGGTAAATGTTTAGGAATAACGACACTGGTTTTTCTATGCTTAATTTAAAAAATAAATTAGTTTCAATTTAAATATAACCCAACGCACCCATTTATGCATCCAAAGCCAAACACATACCCAAAATATAGGATTGAATAGCAATTTTTTATATTAAATAATGTAAGTTGGTACGTCACTGGTTATTTTGAACCTTTGATCAACCAAGTTAAAACGCGAAAATGGGTTCTCTCCATCCTCTTTCATAATATTATTTCCGCTTTTTCAATATTAATACTTCCTCCGATTCAAAATAAGTGACACACTTTAAGTTTCATTATTTTTAAGACAAAAAATTATAATAATGATTAAATTAGATTAATTGAATGGTTAGTGGTGAATGATTCACACACCTTTTGAATAAAATGAGGTTAATGATGTTTAAAAGTAAAAAGTAATGGTAAAATAGTCATTTAACTTTGTTAAAGTATATAGTTAGTGAGTGTGGATCCCACATCTTTTTGTCAAATAAGGTAATTTTTCAAAGTATGTCACTTATTTTGAATCATCTCAAAAATGAAAATGTGTCACTTATTTTGAATCGGATGAAGTATATAAGAAGCCGACAACTTACTAAATTAGATAATAAAATTAATTTTATTAAACAAACGATCTTAATGATTATGTTAAATCTTTTATATTGTCTTTTGTTTGTTATAATATATAAAGGAATATGGATCAAGAAAGAAGTATCCTTATTTGAAGAAGCAATGCATTTTCATAAAATATACATATATGTATACATATACATACATATATGTATATATACATATATATTCATACCATATGTATACATACGTTCATATTTATACTGTATACATGTATATATATACACATATATATACGGTATGCATATGCATTTTCGTAAATGAAAATGCAAGTTCCGATTGAAAATGCAAGTTACGACTGGAAATGCAAGTTACGTAAAATGCATGTGTATATATATGTGTATATATACATATGTATCGGGCATGAATATGCACATATATATATCTAAGGTATGAATATATATGTATATATACATATATGTATGTATATGTATACATATATGTATATTTTACGAAAATGCAATGCTATCTCAACTTCTTCAAATAAGGACCCTTTTCTATTGATCCATACCCTATATAAAGCTATACATGAATATAATATGTTTCTCAATTTTATACAAAAAAGATTAAAGAAAACCATAAAACCGCAAGGAGCAAAAATATAAAAACTTTTGTTTATTGTTTGAATAATGAATCACTTCTCATTAATCAAGAAATACCTATATATAGGGTATACAAAATACAAGATATACACAATCTCTAAATATCTAACTATCTAAATATAAGATATACACAATCTTTACATATTTACTAATAGTCATCCACAGTTTGAGCGGGAGGAGAGCGGACACTCAAACTGACACGAAATGTTTCGAATAGTTGGCGAGGTAAACCCTTTGTAAAAATATCGGCATATTGATAAGCAGCAGGAACATGTAAGACTCGTATATGACCGATTTTTACTTTTTCTCGAACAAAGTGGATGTCAATTTCAACGTGTTTCGTTCTTTGATGTTGCATTGGGTTACCTGATAAGTATACTGCAGAAACATTGTCACAATAAATTATCGTTGCTTTTCTTAATGGTTCATGCAGTTCTAATAATAAGTTTCGTAACCAACTAGTTTCAGCCACTGTGTATGCTACACCTCTATATTCAGCTTCAGCCTTGATCTTGAGATAGTAGTTTGTCGTTTAGACGACCAGGAAATTATATTGTCCCCAAGATAGACACAGTATCCTGAAGTTGATCGTCTTGAGTCAGGGCATCCGCCCCAGTCTGCATCCGAATAGGCCGTAAGTGTGTGACTAGGGGAGGAAATGATTCGGATACCGTGATTGATGGTGCCTTTCACATATCGTAGTATGTGTTTCATGAAATTGAAATGAGCATCGCGTGGTGCATGCATGAATAAGCAGATTTGTTGGACTGCGTAAGATATGTCCGGCCTTGTAAATGTAAGGTATTGTAGAGCTCCGGCCAAACTGCGATATAATGTACCGTCGGCCAATAGACTCTCGGCAGTGGCGCTGAGTTTCGAGTTAGTATCGACCGGAGTGTCGCACGGGTTATAATTTGCCATCGATGTAACGCCTTGAAAATTTGATAAGAAAATACTACTTTTATTTTAATTGTTAATTGGAGTTGGTAATGAATTATTAAAACGAGTTCAAATGAGATAATTTCATGTAGATTGATTATTAAGTAATTTTAAGTTATAAGAAATTTATAAATCGAGTTACATGAACGAGTTACTAAAATGAGTTAAAAGAGAAAAAAAAAATAATTAAGGGAAGTTTTATTCAAAATTTTATTTTTTGAGGTATTATAAAGTTTTGTGAGTTTTTGAGGTATTACAAATTTTAATGAGAGAATTTTATTTGTGAGTAATATATTTTATTTAAAATTATCGAATAATATATTTTATTATTAATTAATGCGTATTTAAAGGTTTTTATGAGAAAAATGTTATTTGGGAGCAATATATTTTATTTAGAGTTATCGAATAATATATTTTATTATTAAATATTAAATATTTAATATATTCAGGGTTTTAAAAAATTTAGGAGAAAATTTTATTTATGAGTAATTATTAAAGTTGAATTGAGAAGAATTATTCAATAAATTTATATTGAATTAAGGAGAAATTTCTAAAAGACGGGAAAGTATTAAATTAATGAACAATGAGAAAACCTTTAAATTAGTAATAAAAGGAAATTGCGTATTGAGTAAATGAGAACTAATGGATTGATTCGTAAATCGAGTAATGGGAAATCAGTCAAATAAGTGTATAAAATTTAATTGATTTTTTTTTAGTAAAAAGTGGGTAATATGATTTAATGAGTAAATATGTGGTCGAAATAATTAAAAAAAAAGGGTCACAAGTTGACTTGTGGGAAGTCATTAAACGAGGTTTGAAATAAGTTATTAGTATAGACTGCGATAAGTTAAAAGCTGAATTATGAAAATTTTAATCGAGTGTATTTTGGAGTATATGCAAATGAGAAATTTGAGGAGATATATTTTATATTGAAATAATTCGTTCTAATTATTGGTACGTATATCTTAGTTATTAATCAGAGGTGACCTAATATATATAAACGAGTATATGGGATATGAATCGGATGTGTGTAATTATGCCTTTACATGATTATATATGAGATTATGTGTGATAGGTAACGTTGTTGCTGATAAATATTACTACCTTCTGAGTTACATTTCTGGGTTTATTTATGAGTTAAATTTCTGAGTTAAAATTGTGGGTTATACTTCTGAGATATATTCCGAGTTAGACTCATGAATTACATTCCTGAGTGACATTTCTGAGTACTACTAAGTGATTTTGAATTTTGTATGCATTATCTGTGACTTCTGTGTGAAAGGTACATTCCTTGTGAATAAGGTGCCCACTGTTGTGTTATTTAGCAGTGGGGTGACCCACTCATTTGTTTTCTTATGCCCTAAGGAAATTGATGTCCCATATATTAGAGGACCTTTCCGAGCCATTATTGATAGAGATGAGCTATACTAAACTTGTATTTGTTGCTAAGGTGTATAGTGTTGTTAAAGGGGTTGTGCGTGAAGAAATTTTCCCCATGAAATTGGTTGTTAACGCCATGAGAGGGACGAGTGTGATTGTGAAAATGGTTTGGATGACCTAGTACTAGGCTGAGATCATTTGACATTATCAACAAATCGGTAGCAAATTTCCAAGTGGAGTTGAATCGGAGATTCAACACGACATTAATCGCTGGGTGCAGGGATCGTGTCCGGCTGTGCGGGAAGAAGATGTCTTCAGCATGTTTTCGTGGGTTATTTCGCGTATGTATCGACACCACCTTCGACGAGAAACCGAGGTCTTGAGATAACGTTCCAATTTTTAACCCTTATCGTCTTGAGCCACCCGAGATGAAAATTTTGTAGGAGCAGTTGCGAGAGCCGGAGTTCATCTTGATCGAGTAGGTCACCATGAAGAGCTTCTTTTCAT
Source organism: Calendula officinalis (assembly GCA_963853835.1). NCBI lineage: Eukaryota > Viridiplantae > Streptophyta > Magnoliopsida > Asterales > Asteraceae > Calendula > Calendula officinalis. Next base: position 17,493,827 of record OY970822.1, on the reverse strand, counting down.
TCATAACCTTTTTCGTTTCTTCCCATTTGAAGATGTGTGTAGTTGGCGCGACAGAGTCTGAGATGCGAGATCGCTGACCTGAGCTTATTCCGAACGATGACTTCGGGGACGAAGTCTATTTGAAGTGGGGTTGAGTTGTAACGCCTTGAAAATTTGATAAGAAAACACTACTTTTATTTTAATTGATAATAGATCAAAAAAATAATTATTTTTAACCAAGTAACTAATTGTGGATTAAAAGATATTGTTTGTGTGAATTGTTACTACTATGAAGTAATTTAATTATGATATCTCTTCCCCCTTTAGTGGTAAGTTCAACGAGTTGGGTCAAAAGAAAAATTGTCATGTTATAGAATTTAAGTTAGTGCATAAACTTGGGCTCGTGTGTTTCTTCTTCAAAATTAAGATTTGGCCCATGTCCATTAGGATCCGGACCATGGCCTCTAAAGTGGAAGATTCGGTGGAATATTTAGCCATGTAATGACCTAACAGCCGCAATGATCATTTCATCATTTCCTTTTTAGACTACTCTTTCTTCCCAAGCAATCTCCTCTACTTCCATTTTTGTTTTTCTCTTCCCCGGTGAGCATCACTGCTCCAACCACGTCGCCACCATCTGTTTGTTTTACCGCTGAGCTCCGCCACCCTCACGTTTTCTGTTTTCCGACGAGTTTTTATCTTTCCGGTGAGCTTTGCTTCTGTTTTCCGGTTACTTTTTACCTTTGAATCCGCCATTGTAATTCTTAAACACCAACTCCGTTTTTGAGCTGCAAATCCATCACCGTCACATTATTTCCGTTCCAGTCGGAAGACACCACCACCACCTTCACCGTGTTCCAGTCGTCACCTCCGCCCGTTTCCACCATTTCCGTTTCCGTAATAATGAGCTTCGCCGACGTGTAGTTTCCGGGCACCATCACTTGTTTTCGATCTCGACACCTTCTTCCTCCAGAAAACCCTCGACGGAAAACATGGATACCACTTTCATTTCGATTATTCTTCTTAGCCGCCGACGAATATTCTTCTCAGCCGTCGACGAGCACGTCGACTCGATCCTGTCCAAGTCGTAGCAGAGAAACCAGAGATTTTCGAGTTGACGGAGTGGGTTTCGAACAACCTCTCTAGTCTCGAGTGGAGCGATTCTGTTCTATTTATTTTGGTAAGCAGTATTCATTTTTCTCCCATCGTCGAACCTTGGATTCGGTTTTAACCATTGATTAATTCTTGCTTTCGTGTGATGTGGAGTGAACAGCTGTAATTCCAGCGTACGATAGCCGTTCCAGCCGAGTAAAGGAGACGAGTCCTACCAGTGACGTGTTAATAGTGAGCTCATATTATTACCCTTTGGTTAAATATATGTTTTGGAAAGTTGTTATCCCGAGGTTTTCTTCTTTGATTAACGTTTTCTCAAATGGAATTAAGGAATCTTGCTGCTTTTCTTTATTTCCTTTTTGAATGAATTATAAAACAAAAATAAAAATAGATAAATAATAATGGATTTCGGTGGGTTTGTGGGTTTTGGATCCGGAGTTGATAGATCCTCTTTCTTGATTTATATTATCATCTAATAAAGATAAAATACTTAATAAAGAGAAAAATAGTTTTGTTAGATTTAATAAAAAGAAAAGTAGTCTTGTTATTGTTAAATAAAGAGAAAAGGTTTTAAAATCATTTAATAAAGAGAAAAGTTTTTATCATTAGTTAATCAAGAGAAAAACGTTTATTAGTATTTAATCTGGGAAAAACATTGTTAAACAAGTTTCGAATTTGAGTCTAAACTGGATTATCTTTCGTGCCTTAGGACCGTCTAGACGCTAGCTGTGCAATAGTATAGAGTGCTGAGAGATCATCGGAGCTTACGTTATTGAGGTGAGTATTCTCACCGTGTATCCAGTTTTAACGTTATAAATGCATGACTTACGTGTAAATTACTTGCACCATAATTGCTATCTGAGTTATCTGTTATCTGAGTTATCTGTGATCTGGGTTATCTGTGATCTGGTTTATCTGTGATCTGAGTTAATCAGTGATCTGAGTTATCTGGGCTAAATGAGTTAAATTATGATTAAAGAGATAAAAACATAATAATAAACATCTGGGTTGTAGGCTATATGTCTACATGGGATCACCTCCCGTCTGAGTTTTGGCTTATGCCTATCTGGGGTGTGAGGAGGGGCGAGGTTGATCTCTCGTCCCAAATCACACAAGCGCGCTATATAAATTTAAAATCTGAGAATAAAAATAATCTGGGAAATAAATCTGAGTAATAAACTGAGTAGAGTCTGAGTAGGAGTACACCGATGTGCCCTCATGTGTTGTATGTTATGAGTGTTTACATTTTGGGAATATTCACTCAGCTTCCCCGCTGACCCAAAACTTCCCCCCATTATTTCAGATTCTGGCGAAGGAAAAGAGCAGGTTGACGGTTGACAGCTGTATCGTTTCTGAATGCTGATATGGAACGTTATTATTTATTAAACTTAATTTTTATTTAAAACCTTTTTCCGCTTTAAATACATTTTCTAAATGTTAAACATTTATATTTGGGTTTTAAATTGGGATATTTTTATTTAAATCTTGTACTTAAAAAGTTTTAAATTTTTGTGAAATTTTGGGTGTTACAATCGAGGCCCGTTTAAGAATATCCTGTGCATAATGTGACTGAGATAAAAATAAACCGTTAGTGTCACGTGAAACTGAAATACCCAAAAAATGTTGTAACTCCCCAAGATCTGTCATGGCAAATTCTTGTGATAGGGTGCTGCGGTGCTGATGATGTTTTTGAGAAATTCGGTGGTCGTGGCAGTGAGTATAATATCGTCTACATATAGTAAAATGTAAGCCGTTTGTTCCCCTTGACGATATATCAACAACGAATTATCACATGTACTGCTCTTGAATCCGTATTTGGTGATATAATTGGCGAATCGATTGTACCATGCCCGTGGAGCCTGTTTAAGACCGTATAGAGATTTTCGTAATTTACAAACATAATTTGGGGCATTTTTATCAACGAAACCTGGTGGTTGATGCATGAAAACTGTTTCTTGTAATTCACCGTGTAGGAACGCATTTTTCACGTCAAGTTGATGAATAGGCCACGATTTAGAGACTGCTAGACTAAGTACTGTGCGGATCGTGGCACGTTTGACAACGGGGCTAAACGTGTCATCACAATCGATTCCAACGGTTTGAGATTTGCCATTTACGACCAACCGTGCCTTATATCTTTGTAACGTCCCGTCCGCGTGAAATTTAAGGCGGAATAGCCACATACAACGAATAACGGGGCGGTCGGTGGGACGGGGTACAAGCTCCCAAGTATCATTTTCTAACAACGCATTATATTCATCTTTCATAGCACATAACCAATTATGATCCTGGAAAGCCTTAGAGTATGTGGAAGGAACGGGGGATATGGTAATTTTTGTGGAGGTGTGGAGATTTAAAAGGTCGCGGGGTTTTGGAAATACCGGCTTTACCACGTGTGGTCATGGGGTGGGTGTTGGTCGGTTGAGGCGGAATGGTTTGTGGAGATGGAGGTGGTGTGTGAGTAGGGTCGGGGGGTGTTGGGGGGGCGTCGGGTTGGGAGGTGGGGGGTTGGGCGTCGGGTTGTGAGGTGGGGGGTTGGGCGTCGGGTTGTGAGGTGGGGGGTTGGGCGTCGGGTTGTGAGGTGGGGGGTTGAGTGGGTGGTTGGGTGGGTGTTGCGGTGTTCGGGGGTGGATGAGTATTGGGCGGTGTTGGTGTCGGGTGAGGGTTGAGGAATGGTGTGGGGAGTTGGTCAGCAAGGAAAGTATATGAGTTGGCGGGTGTGGTATTAGGGTACGGGAAAGAATTTTCGTCAAAGATGACATGTCGGGAGATTAAAACTTTTCCGGTTGATGGGTCTAGGCAGCGGTATCCTCAAAAATTTGTGGGTACCCTAAGAAGATGCATCGAATGGATCGGGGTTTAAGTTTGTGGGTTTGGGTGGCAGATGTGTTTGGGTAGCAAGCGCACCCGAAGACCTTGAGATGGTCGTAGGTAGGATGGCGATGGTATAACACGTATGTGGGGGTGAGGGATTTAAGGATTTTGGTGGGTAATATGTTGTGAAGATACACGGCGGTGTGTAGAGCTTCGACCCAAAATTTGGGTGGCAAATGGGGATGGGTGAGAAGTGCACGCACGATGTCATTGAGACGGCGTAGCATGCGTTCGGATTTTCCGTTTTGGGGGGATGTTTGTGGGCATGAGAAACGGAACACTAGTTCGTTGTTAGAGGCGAAAGTTTTAAAGTTGTGGTAGTCAAATCCCCCCCCCCCCCCCCCAGGTCACATTGGAAACTTTTAATGTGTCGGTTGAATTGGGTAAGTATAAGTTTGTGAAATTTGGTGAAGTTTACAAATGTTTCGGATTTATATTTGAGGGGGGTAGATCCACACATATTGTGTGAAATGGTCAATAAGGACCATATAGTATTTATAACCGGAGTTCCTAGGTATTGGGGAGGTCCATAGGTCACAATGTATAATATCGAAAGGTGCGAATGTAGCAGTAGTGGAATCATAAAAAGGAAGTCTTTTATTTTTAGCTAATTGACAAGAATGACAAATTGTAGTAGATTTGTTTTTATTACAAGAAATAAATAAACGATTCCTAAGAAAATCTAAGATAGTGTTGCCCGAGTAACCGAGGCGGTTGTGCCATTGCTCCGTGGAAGAGGTGACAATGTTGGCGGAAGGCTGCGGTTCGTGTGCGATGAAGGGGTAGAGATCACCCGAGCTATTGTGGCGGGAGAGAATCATCCCATTCTTGAAATCCTTCACAGAAAACCATAAGGGTCAAATTCAATAGAAGTATGGTTATGGCGGTTAAATTTTCTAACAGGTTATAGGTTTTTAATTATGTTTGGTGTGAAAAGGATATCACGTAAGTGATAGGTTTTGTTTGGTGTAGGACGTAAGGCATTTCCGGATCCTTTAATTGGTATAGTGTGACCATTACCAACGAATACATTGCGTATATTAGAATTTGATAAATGGGTTTGTATTTTACCTGCATCTGAAGTCATATGCGATGATGCACCGGTGTCCATGTACCAATTCGGATCCGGATAGTTGAGGTGCATAGCATTAAATGCGGCTCGGATATCAGTGGGTTGGAGAGCATTGTAGTCGTAAGCCTGCTGGACTTCGGATTGTTGGGCCTGTGCGTCAGCCTGTTGGGCTGTTGGATCCGCCACTGGAGCGATGTGGGCCTGAGCTGCGGGACCAGGTTTGGATGGGCCGTAGTGGTTGTTCGAGCCGGGCCAGCCTTGCGTCGGATATGGGCATGGAGGGGAGCCCACCAAGCCCAAGGTGAATACGAAAATTGCTGGTATGCGGACGGCGGCGGCATGGGGTATCCGCGGCCACGTCCGACGTTGTTTGAGCTGCGGCCTCAACGGTTGGAAGAGCGTCCTCGACCACGGCCTCTCCCGTAGTTACGATTATTATGCTGCGATGATGGCGGTCTGGTGGCAGTGTTATTTTTAGGCGCCGAAGGGGCCATCATTGCCGAGTCGTTGGTGTTTTGTCGGGCCGACTGCCGATGTTGCTCAAGTTGAAGAATACTACACGCGACATCCCACGTCGGTGAACTCTGATTGATGAATGAAGCTGCGGTGTCAAACTCGGCAGGGAGGCCACAGACAAGTTGTAAGACCATGCGAGTTTGGCTGACCGGGTTGTCCATATCGTTGAGTTGGTCGGCGAGGGCTTTGAGCTTTTGGCACTAATCTTCCATGGACGAGCAGGCGGCGAGTGTGAGGTTTGTGAAGTCATGCTCGAGAGTTGCGGCTCGAGAGTTGCGGCTCGAGAGCTTTTGTTGTTGAGGAAGATATTTTGAATCTTCGTCCATGCATCATGAGCCGACGCCTCGGCGTCTAGAACTCGGGCCAAGAGATAGTTTGACAATGTTCCGTATATCCATTGTAGAACGATAGCGTCGATCTCAGACCATGTAGCATAGTTATCGTCGGTAGCGGCAGGCCGGCGTACCGTCGATATAATCTAGCACTTTGTATCCTCTAGCATGTAGCTTGAAAAGCTTAACCCACGAAAGAATACGAAACTGTCGTGCCATCTAATACCCGAACTTTGTTTTGAATGTTCGTAACGGTATAGACGGGGTGAAGATTCGAAGGTGTAGGTTTGGGGTTTTCGGAAGTCGACGCCGCAGAGGTCGTAACCATGGCTGTGATTTTTGGTCGATGGCTAGGAGATGTCGGCTACGGTTCTTTGGGTGATTTAGGGTTTTTGCTCTGATACCATAAAAGTGTTTATGGTTTGAACAATGAATCACTTCTCATTAATCAAGAGATCCCTATATATAGGGTATACAAAATACAAGATATACACAATCTCTAAATATCTAACTATCTAAATATAAGATATACACAATCTTTACATATTTACTAATACTATAAAGGCTATTTTATTGGTAATTAATTTGAAAAGGTTGATATGATTATAGGCTTGTGTGGCCTACCGAATGATACTTATGTCGTTCACTTTTTGATATTTGATCTGCTTTTTGGAATAATTATCTCCCAATCATAAGTTCATCATTATTGGGAGGGCACCAAATGAGTAAATCAACCGGACCAAATGACCAATCCAACATTGTGCTCCATCCCGTAGTAATAAATTAATTGTATGTTTAATTTATAGGTTCGGTTAATACAAGCCGTAAGTAACATGTTAGCAAACATTTTAGTCTTATAAGAAAGGGAATGAGTGGTGCGATTAAGAGTTTTCCGATGAGGCAGAGTTTTGACAAAATTTTCGACAAGAGAGTATAGACATAATGGAAATAGACAAAAATACAAAGGTAAATTTGCTTGATCAAACAATACAAACAATAAATAATGGTTGGATTTGCTCTCTATAAGGGTGAATTCCCATAAGGTCCAGGTTCAACACTTAAGGAAAAAAAAAAAACCTTTGTGTACTATTAGGTTCATCCGCGCTAACTCTGGACTACCCGCAAAGCACGTAGTCGCTTGGAAATTAGTCGGCTCATAAAACGAATTAGAATTCAGGTTTAAAAAAAGCTTGTTAAAGTCGCCAGGTATGTTTTACACTATTCCTGATATCTAACAAGCTCCATACATCAGTAATTACCTAACTTAAGTCATTCAATTGCATGTATTCTTTGATTCATCGGGTACATAAAACAGGGGTAGATTTACAATTTGACTAAGCAATAACCATATCCCCTATGTGATGATGATAAAACAGTTGCATAAACTTTAGATTTTCCAACTTTTATTTTGAATACTTTTTCAACATTTATTTCTATTTAATATAACAAAGTAAATAATGAAAAAGTAGATCTTTTTTTTTTCTTCCAGTTTCTGATCAATCTGAAATTCAACTTCGATCTATCTTTTTCTTACCTTTCATGAATTCGAGCATCTTTGTCAAACATTGTGCTCACCTAAGTCGAGTGTCCTTACTGCAAGGATATGATTTTAGTATTCTTAATCCTTCCTATTGGAATCATAATAACAAAATCCCTCAAGAATTTCTAGTCAGCTCAAAGGAACTCGTGCAAACAAGATACACAATTGCAAAGTTGGATAAATATATTAGAAATGCTGAATCCAATATTTGACAATCTCAAATGCCAACTTTAGAGCTTAATACCTAGGTTCTGTAATGATTCAGAAGATAGTTCTGTAGAGTTCGTAGTTAAGATAACATAGGAAAAAGAAGCAGACATTGAGGATGATTAATAAGATAGTTATGGTCATTTGAAAATGACCATAAGGTTTTCAATACAATAAATCAAAATATATAAGGTTTCATACACAAGTATAAACATAAAAGTTGCAGTACTCATGACAATGTTTTCAGAGATATAAAGATATCAAAAATCAGACTTCGAATGACGAAGTTAGTATCAAAGAAAATAATGAAAATGTTCCGTCAAAATGTAAAAAAATGAAAAAAACATTCCTAAGTCCGGAAAACATTTCAACTCACACTAGATAGTAGATACATACTTTGGAGCTTAAAAAGGATAACCTCTTTATTTCCAAATTATATGTATAGAGAAACGTTCAAAGAGGTCCATTATTTTTACAAAGTCCTGGAGAACAAATCTTAACCATAAATCAATAAGATCCAATGGTCAAGATTAATCACATGTTTTATACATGAATGAGTATTTTGGTCATTTGACACTTAAAAAAAATTAAATTTTTTAACTTAAATTTTTAAATTTTTTTTTTCCCGTTAAAAAATAATATTTATTTGATAATTACGTGTAGTTCTTAATCATATGTGATTTTAGTGTAAAATCACATGTGATTGTATACTTAATCATATTTGATATTTTAGTTTAATCACATGTGATTCAGTACACAATCACATGTAATTAATTATATAGTCACATGTGATTTAGTATGCAATCACATTATGTGTTATTAATGAAAAAAAATAATTATTTTTAACAATAATAATAAAAAATAATAAAATATTAATAATTTTAAAATAAAAAATAATAAAATAATAAAAAAATTTATACTTTTTAAAATGACCAAAATACCCCTCAATGGCTCAATGTATAAAATATGTGATTAATCTTAACCATTAGATATTATTGATCGCTGGTTGAGATTTATTCCTCGAGAATTCGTAAAAATGATATACCTCTTTAAACGCAACTATACATGTATAATATATCCTTGAAAACCTTTTAGGTAGTACTGGATATTGAAAGAAAAATCAAGACAAACTGAGTTCATATGAGAGATACGAAGGTCAATAGTTGGAACCATATGCTATGTTTTCAGACCAGTCAACAAGTGAGTTGACCATGAGTGGAACCGACCCCTTTACATTCTCGGCCTCACGGGGCGCGTGAAGGATCATTATAAGAGCAAGGGGTGTGGTGGCTTAAGCCACTTCGCTACCTCTGCGCCACCTATGCGCCACATCACTATTTTACATTTCACATTCAAAACCACCAAATACCCCCCTCTACCATCACTTAAGTCATTTGGGGCCCATCACCATTTTTTTCTTTTTTCTTTTTTTAAAAACATAATACTTCATTAAAATAAATATTACAAAATATAAAATAAAAATACCTAAAAAATAAAAAACATTATCGAAAATAAAAAAAAATACCAAAAGAATTAAAAAAAATACCGAAAATTAGGAAAAAAATACCGAAAATTAAACAAAAAAAACTACTCGTCGTCCACGTCAAAGTCATCTTCGTCGACGGGGTATTTTTCGCGGATCACCTTTTTTTCTTTGACGATTCTCGCCTTATCTTCGCGCCCCAAAACGTGGGTGTTAGTGCTTAGGAATCGCAATTCTTCCAACCGCACGAACCGGTCATCCCGCGCCTTTGCCCTTTCGTAAGCCGATTGAGCGGCTTCACTTTTCCGTCTAAACTCGGCCATCATAGCCTCGCCAAGGTCCTGCGGTGCGGCACTTCCGGCGGTGCTAGCGCCGGATGAACTTTCCGACCTACTTTTCTTTGCCTTACGAGACTTTCCCGTCGGACGTGGTCTCGTATCTTCCCCGAAAAGTTCTTCGTTATCGGAGAGCGAAATGGGTGCGGGGGCGTCCCATTTCGGGCAATGGCGCAAAACTTCCCACGCACCTTCGTTGTTAAATTGTTTTTTTGACGACGACTCGTCACGGTACGCTTGTCGGACACGGGCCATAAAGTCGACCTCATTTTCACCGCTTCGGCTTGTACGTTGTAGACGTTTGTAGATACCGTTGAATTTTTGACAATTACCATTTAAGGTCGTCCACTTCCCCGTCAACATGTCTTTGGTACGCGGCGTACCAACATCCTTGTTGAACTCAACAAGGATTTTGTTCCAAAAACATTCATCGGATTGGTCGGCGCCCTTTTCGCGGTCTTCGGAAACGCTAACCCAACACTCCGCCAATAAAACTTCTTCGGCGGCGTCCCAACGCATGACCTTCCGACTTAAGTTGACGGCAACTTTTTTCCCCTTTCGTCTCGCCTTTTCAACGGCGTCGGTGTCTTGAGGGGGTTGGTTTTGTTGAGATTGTTGTGGTTGAAAAGATTGTGGTTGTGACCATTGGTGTTGTGACCACATTTGAGGAGGGG